>NJDC01003990.1:48643-63121 GCA_002245475.1 Calephelis virginiensis
AGTGAGGGTAGAATTCCAGCAATCCATTTTACTAAAATTTTCACCTGCGAGCAATAGGGTTGTCACATTCCTACACTCCAAGAGAATAAAATCTAGGAATTCAGGAGGCCTATTTCAGAAGTTATCTGAGTGAAATTAAATACGAGTATGTTACGAGTATTAATTTAAACTATGCAGATTCCAACAAGCTTTAAAATTATTTAGTCACTTTATATCGAGTGTTATTATTTCTATAATGACTAAACTAAGAAACTTATTAAAGTATCTTCACGCCCATATCCCGGAAGAGGTAGACAGAGGCAAACTAGGGCACCCACGACTTGGGAACATATCCAATCCCGGCAACATCTTTGTTTGGAAAATTAAAAATACACATTCTCATTTTTTTTATTGCCAAACACGGGGATCGAACCCAAGACCACAAGAAGTCAAGTCCAACGCCGTACTGTTAAACCACAAAGGCGATAGTAAACTTACAACTTTAAAAAAAAATCCGGACTATCTGTAAAGCGTATGCTACAAATAAAAAAACGAATAAATTCATCTACTCGTGAATGAGGTACCAGTTTGCCCAATTTAACCCTCTCCCACGGGAACCTCTTTGGAGAGCGGAAGAAATAGTATCTTAAGACCTTTCTAGTAACATAATGGCATCTGCTAGCCAAATTTCTTCAAATTCAAATTCAAAATAGCTTTTATTACGTAGATCCATATACAGATTCTTGTAACGCGTCTATATAATTCTAAAAACTACCACCGGATCGGAACGCGGCCACTCACTGAGAAGATCCGGCAAAAGAAACTCAGCGGGCTTGTCTTTTTTCTTATAAATCTAATTTACAAAAGTTTATTACATTCACAAATAATTTGCAGAGATTGGCATGAGGAGCAATTAATCCCAAGCATTTCTGTCTTCTAAATATTCTGAAATCTTATAATAACCCTTACCATACAACTTTATCTTAATACATTTTTTAAATTTATTAAATGACCTCTATGATAATGAATTCTTTACGATCGGCTCTGTAAATTCGGCATATTACTGACATGAAAAAATTCTAAAAATGTGTTCTACTTCTTCTTTTTAGTTGCCTGCACTATTTTTTTATAACACACTTTCAATCAGTTTCTATTAAGTTATAGATTTGACTAATTACGTATTTGCCTTTCAGTGTACTGGACTAGAGTGCAAAGCCAAAGTAAGTGGTTAATTTATAATGATTTAAAAAATCATATTAATGCATGATCACAACTGGTTACGATATGTCAAGTTCTATGATATAGCACTTATCTTGGACAACGTTTTGCTTTTATAAAAAATATAAAAAAATATTTACAAGAATATTTTAAGTTGCACTACTCGGAAGACGGAAACGAACTTGGGATTTCACGTTCTTGTCTTGTAGTATCTCTCTCGTTTGTGTAGTAACACCTACATGGGCACATAATATACAGCAGTACAAGTTCTGATAAAAAGTAATAAAATAATCGGCAAAGTAATAATGTAAGGTACTAGCGCCTAATATAGATAGAAGAGTTTAAATTACTACTTACGGAACATGGTAACATTTAAACTCTTTCAAACTTGAAAAAATATAAATTATTGAAAACGGGCCATCTTAAGAACTAAACTATCTTAGGCGCAAGAACCTTACAGAAAGCACGCTCTCTAATCCTATTAATATTATAAATGCGAAAGTTTGTAAGTATGGATGTATGGATGTTTGTTACTCTTTCACGCTCGAATGGCTGAACGGATTTGTCTGAAATTTGGAAGACAGATAGATTGTGACCTGGATTAACATATAGGCTATTTTTAATCCCGATCGCACACCGGGTTTCTGTGAAAACGCGGGTAAAGCCGCAGGTAGCAGCTAGTATAATATAATAAAATGCAAGCTTCATGTACAAAAAAAGATAGGTAAGTAATCACTAGCAACATTAAAACATAAAAAAGAATAGAAGGCTGAGATGTTTTGTCGTCAATGTTTACAAATTGGCTACCGGCTCTGCGTATACTTTTAAATATTATTTCGTAATTTATTATTTTTGAACTACATTTTTTTATGATAGCAAATTTTAATATAAAAAATAGATGTTGTTAATAGATACTAAATAAAAAATGACGGTATGTCGACCTAAGGCTGAGGTTTTAAACCTATTGCGAACGTTAGTTTACCGGCTACCCTACCGATTCGGAACCCGTCAATAGATGGACGATCAATTATATTAAAATAAATAACAAAATACAAAAATATAATAATGCAAATATGGC
This sequence comes from Calephelis virginiensis, assembly GCA_002245475.1. Lineage (NCBI taxonomy): Eukaryota > Metazoa > Arthropoda > Insecta > Lepidoptera > Riodinidae > Calephelis > Calephelis virginiensis. The sequence goes on from NJDC01003990.1 coordinate 50,919, forward strand.
TAAACCTAAATAAATACGATAAAAATAAAGTGAAATCCTATATCCAATGTCTAAAAAATATTAATAATCACTACATAGTATAAAACAAAGTCCCTTTGTATGCTTAAATCTTTAAAACTACGCAACGGATTTTGATGCGGTTTTCTTTAATAGAAAAAGTGATTTTTATGTATATTTCATAACTCATCATTTAGTAATTAATAAACAATGATTTAAGTTGGAAAATTATAATACAGATATTGCATCTCCTGTTAAACTTTTTTTAAATTAGTTTAATCACTTACTAATTACTGGTAGTGGATTTTTATACAATGTGAGAACAAATTATATTCCTATGTTTGTCGGCAGTAGCAATGCCGTCTTTTGCGTGTAGACTTAAGGTTTCAACACACATATCAACTCAAAAAGGGATCGCCTCGAACCGTTCTTTATTTATATAAATTTTAAAGAAAGAAAAAATTTCGCCCCAAACAGGATTTGAACCTGTAACCTTTCGTCTCAAGCCGACAAATGCTCTAACCAATTGAGTTACTGAGGATTCAAGTCCCGTGGCGAAATTTTTAATTCCTTTCTTACCCGTTAACGTTCTTTATTGTTTGTATGAAACTCCATACTGCAACGCACACTAATCGGAGTCGTTACGTAATCACCGCGCCTCGGAATAGCGCGGTCGGCAAACCGTAAGCGTGGTATCGTTTAGCCGTAGGCCGTATCCGAGTTGATGTACGTTTGGTTACGTGCATACGTGAAGTTGACGCCTAGTTATCGGCGAGGCGAATGGCGATACGGTGACGATCCTTTTCCGAATTAATATGTGTGCTGAGACCTTTATGTGGCAAGCATATACCTGATTATTTTGTATTTATTTCATGAACAAAATAATCACTTTCAAAATTAAATTATCCATATTTTTTCAGTGCGACGGTGACAATTGTGTTGCGAATGTAAGTTTTTTGTGTAAAAACTAATGCTTGGCTTAGAACTTTATAGTAGGTACAGTTTTAGTGATATAGGAAGACATAAAGCATTAAACATCTTTTAAATGTTTCAAAGTTAAAGACTAGCGTATATATTGTATATATTGATAAAATTAAAAGTATCTTCACGCCCATATCCCCGAAGAGGTAGGCAGAGGTACAACCAAGGCACCCACGACTAGCCGAAGACACTAAGTCCCATAATGTGATAGGTGGCAAGCCTATCGCCAACCAGGCACATTTCCAATCCCGACCAACATTTTTTTTTGTTGGCTGACCCGGGATTCGAACCCGGGACCTCATGCAGTCAAGTCCAACACCCGGACCGCTAGACCACACATGCGATATGGGCGTGAAGATACTTTTTTTTTTCTTTTTTTTTTGATAAAATTATATCATGGTTTAATATTTCATTTTGCATTTTGAAGTTTATTCCTGATTAAGGTTTTTTTCTTTAAGTACACGACACTTTTCAAACGCGATATTATTATGTGCTTGAGAAAAATGTGGAAAATTAAATGAAATAATATTTATAAGTACTGAGAATAGTTATAAGTATGTAAAAGAACACAAAAAACATTTTATTTTTTTATAACCCGTGAAGGAAAAGTGAAAATGTGAAAATAAAAAAACCAACATAGTCCAGAGAGTCAGCAAGCTGAAGTAGCAATGGGTAGGCCACATTGCTCGCAGAACCGACAACCGCTGGGGAAAAAAGCTTCTCGAGTGGCGGCCTCGTACCAGAGGACGTAATGTTGGACGACCTCCCACCCGGTGGACTGATGATCTGGTCAAAGTCGCGGGGAGTCACTGGATACAAATGGCTGGTGACCATGACTAGTGGCGGTCTTTGGGGGAGGCCTACGTCCAGCAGTAGACCACCTCCGGCTGATGATGATGATGAACGTATGACGTGTCTGTATGTGTTTCTATTTGTAAAGTAATGTAAAAATAACATTTAAACGAATGGTGCGATTTCGACAAAGATTTTTAATAATATTATTTTATGTCTATATTCAGTAGATATAAAATTATGTCATAATGTCTAATCTATCATACGGCAAAATGTTATACATAGGTTTAAGGCAGAAATTTCAAAAAGTCAAATTTGATTTCACTACCTACATATGTAGTAAGAGTAATAATCTTTTTTTCTTTAGTGTACTGGCATGTCATGTGTATCCTCGGTAAGTATACTTTTTTACTATATTGCAAATAAACAAACGTGGAAAGATTTTCTGTTAGTCAAAAATACACACAGCTTGCAAGAATATCCAGAAACTAAAATAGGTTAACTAAATAATCTTAAAATGTCTTAAATATATCTGACATTCTTAACAACTTCTCAGCGGGACCAACCTTAAAAAAGTTATAAATGGTGCGGTTGAGATCAAATCTGCCCAAACCCTGGCTCTTTTACAGTGCGATTGAGGTCATATCGACCTCACTTGGTAGTTACTTATATCCTTCGTAATTTTGCGTAGACTACGTTAAGGCATTTCTTTTTATATGATATTCAATGTCTAATAAATGTTTAATATACACATAGCTTCGCTTTTGGCATTGGCACCTAACGCATATATCATAAACACATATAATTGATCTCTACACGGACCAGTTATTGCACAGCACTTGACCACCAGTGTTCTTGCACTAGTTGCACATTACTAAATGTGACTAATAACCAATATTTTATCCAGTGCTGGCCTCTTTTATGCTGCCTCTGCCTGCCCAGTCTAATGTACACAGTGGTCCCGGACCAACATGGGGAAGACATGCACAAACGCAACAATATTACATTTATAAAAAATAGCTACGTTAATAAAAACCGACTTCAAAACTAAAAAGTAAAAACTAATAAAAATGTAATATGTGCCATTCACTAATAGGTTTGAAGTCGGTGCAAGCTATTTAATACTTACTTATAATATAATTACTTATAATATAATATTAATTTAAGGCTTGGCACAGACTTCAAACCTATTAGTAAATAGCACATAATATAAACAATAGGCAGTTTATAATTAATAGTAAATACTTATTATTTTTTAGTTTTGAAGTCGGTTTTCATTAAGGTCGTAATTTTTATTTCATAATTTTTAGTTTATTGCTGATATGATAAAATAAACATCGAAATAAGTGAAAGGAGATAAAAAATACACATATAATAAAAAGAAATGGGTCTACCTCAATCAATGTTTTATGGGACCAATTCAAAGCTATTCCGCATCAAACAAAAATAGAATTTCGTAAAGCGGTTCAGAAACCACGGAGAAATCGGTGTACATACATAAAAATAAATGTACCAGCCGAATTGAGAACCTCCTCGTTTTTTTGAACTCGGTATATATCCTTATTCGTAGTTTTTAACAGATATTATGTATATGTATGTATGTGAGTAACGATATCGTTTAGTGGAAGTCATTGACAGTTACGATAGTCTCCTACCATCAATAAAACCGTATGCTTATTCGCTGTCTTATCACAAAAAAATGTAAAAATCACTGTTTTTTTTAACTTTGACATTTTGTTTCCAGTGTACAGGATCTGCATGTCAGCATAACCAGATGCTTTGGTAAAAGTCTGACACTGTATGTTACTTTCAAGTAACATTTTTATATTGCATCTATATATTTATTACTATTAAGGAATAAATAAAATACATTTAAATAAATATAGTTTTTGTTCTTTATTTCGCTAATAAATCCCTCTGTAGTTCTATCTCTATAAATAACTTTATCTTTAGCAGCGTTGCGTACTTTTTTTAGAATGGGTAAAAAGTTCTAAACTCGTGTCAGGACAAGTGATCAGAAATTTCGTATGACGAAAATTCGTAAGACGGCGCAGGACGCTTGCTCCAATAAAACGGCGCGGGGCGCTTGTGCGAATGTACGTGTTGTCATGTTAGTGTACGATAGCGCAATAAATAAGTATTGTATTCTACCACATAAATGATAGTACTTTCATACTGATAATTAAAGCAATTCGTGCAAATATATTCCCTAACCATTCCAAAATATAAAAAATGCACAACGTTAATATTCAAGTTTTCACCCGGAGTGCAACCCGTTTTTTTTAATACAAGGCGATCATTCGGATTCGCCTATGGTCAACTGAAATGTTAATAACGCAATGCCAATTTGTATCTGTAACCTAGTCTAATAAGCACTGAGGCGACTTTTGTCAAGGACTTTACCATATTCGCCAGTATTGTGTTCAAAAGTACCCAACTAAAATGACATAATCGATTTTCTAATATTGCACGAATCGAGGTTCGAGAGCAACCAATCAATGTCAATTTCTAAGTAAGTATACCTACTACTTAGAAATCGATTTAGTCTAGTGTACCTACCTACCTCTCCTTCGTTTTGATTTTATGTCAATTCCAAATATTGCTAACTCACTCTTATTTATCGGCCTCTCGCTTTTAATGTCTTACAAAACGAAAGATAGGCCGGTTCACTTATATGAGTCAGGAATATTTGCAAATTGACATCAGATTTTCGTGAGGAGTGTAACCTCAAGAGCCCTTACCATGAGTTTACGACTTGTCAAGTTTAGTATACTCGCTACCGTCTCTGTAATTTATTTTTATGAAAACTTTGAACAGCGCCTCTATTGGTAACTAAGAGAAACACATTTTTAGACCAAAAGTGTCATAGATTTCGACACGTAACGTAACGAAAGTATGTCAACTCATGGTAAGGGCTCAGTAGTAATATAGGCTATAGCTTCATGTCTTAACTACTATTGTTAAATAATCATTTATTTAGAATTTAATTCTTTGAATTGCATAAAAAGACGTTCAACTTTTGAAATTATAGGTCTTATTCAGGTAGCCATAAAATTCATCTATTCACATCTTTAAATGCAGAAACATTTGTAATATTTTACGTATCACTTTTAATTTATTATTTTGTAAATAGCCTACCTACTGATGATGCTGTATAAGCGAAACCGTTAGGCTATTAACAAAATATTACTACTACTATTACTACTACTAGTACTACTACTTACATTATGCGCTTCGGCTTTACACTTTTTTTATTTTTAAATTGGCTGACCTAATCTTAATTTAAACGAAATTATTAATTATGTAATAACAACTCTATATATAGATCTTTAAAATATAATCGGATTTCCGAAGCTTGATGAATATAGCCGAAGCGCATAATTTAAATAGTACTACTATACAAATATTTCCGCATTTAAAGATATAAATATTTGGCAGTTTTGCCAAGCGCTGACGATGGAAAAATTTAAAAATTTATCTAATTACGAATTTAAGGAATTTTAATTAGGACATACAAGCGAAGAGAATAATTTCAAAATTTAAAATTTGGTTTCATTATGAAATACTTTAAAATTTTGAAATAGTGGATTCTTTTTCTGAAGCAGTCGTAAATAGATAAGTATAAAGTAAGTTAACCGGCTACCTTACCCTCCGAACCGGAACACGTCATGACGTTATGGCGGCAGGAATAGGTAAGGCGGTGGTACCAATCCGGGTGAGTCGCTGCGAAACTTTACCACCTAGTCAAACGTCACGGTGTTAGTGACGGCAAGCCTTTTACGAGCTGCCTGGCACAGGAAGGCAGATGGTCTATTCTACAAAGGAGTCCGGACCAACACGGGGAAACACTAGTTGCCTTAAATCTGAATGCCTTCAGACTAACTTTCAAATTAAACGGATTATACCTTTTCACCATGTGTCTGTCAAGTGTCCAGTCACTTACGTCAAACTTCATACAAAATTCGGGTTTGATATATATATCTATGGCAGATCCGCCACTTATTACGTAGTATTTATATACTCTTTGTTCATATGACAAATACTCATGGCATGATCGTTTTAGTGCTGTCAAAGAAACATAGCGTTGTGCAATTTAGGATCGTGTAGGATTAGAAGTATATAATTTGATATAGTTTAATGCCAACCATTGTTAAGTGAGCCATCTACTACTGGCTAGAAACGAATACAGTTCTGTTGAAACACATTGGTTGAGTATACTTTATGGGAACCCTGATCCTCGTGTACTCTCTTTGAGTTATACTTTAATACAATACTTAAACAGATATCAGAAAAAAATGAAAATAGGTAGATAGGGTTAAATTTATTTACGTTTTAAAATTGTTTATGACTACTAATTTAAGAAAATGAATAATAAATGATATGCTATTAATTAAACAATTATATTTTATAAATTTTGAAATATTTGCACACAACAATCTGGTAGAATATGTTTAATAAAGAAAAGTATATTTATGCCCATATCCCTGAAGAGGTAGGCAGAGGCACAACCAGGACACCCACGGCTAGCCGAAGACACTAAGTCTCACAATGTGACAGGCGGCAAGCCCACCGGCAACCAGTCACATATCCGATCCCAGGCAACAGTTTTTTAATTAGAAAATTAAAAAAAAACATTTTCTTTTTGTTGACCGACCCGTGAATAGAACCCGGGACCTCATGAAGTCAAGTCTGGACCGCTAGCCTAGAGAAGTGACAAAATAGAACACGCTTGAAATACTTTTGTCAAAACTTTTTACAACCATGTTACGCAAATAAATTATTTATTTTTCGTTTCATTTTTAATACACACCTCCAGGCCCCGTCGGGAAATGAACCCGAGAATCGCGGTTGGTCGGTGGAGTTAGGCGAGTACGCTAACCCCTTGACCAACGACTCGTTTAAGGGTAGCGTAGGTAGGACCAATAAGCACCACTCACCAGAGCGATGAAAAGTAAATTATCACCTTCATTATTCTCCAAAGAGGATCACGACAGTTGAGACTATGACGGAAAAGAGGGTGATGGAGTCCTAACATCCTTTGGTCGAAAAATATTTTAAAACTTATTGATCCTCTTCCATTATTATGTATTTGAGTGCTAATCTTAAAGTCACTTTTTGTTCGGCTCATGTTAAAGCATTTGTAAGAAAAAAATTATCGCAAAATATTATAAAACTTATTGATCCTTTTCCATAATTATCTATTTGAGTGCTAATCTTAAAGTCACCTTTTGTTCGGCTCATGTTAAAACATTTGTAAGAAAAAAATTATCCAAAAATATTACTAAAAGTTATTGATCCTCTTCCATAATTTTGTATTTGAGTGCTAATCTTAAAGTCACCTTTTGTTCGGCTCATGTCAAAACATTTGTAAGAAAAAACTATCGAAAAATGTTATAAAACTTATTGATCCTCTTCCATTATTAAGTATGTATTTGAGTGCTAATCTTAAAGTCACTTTTTGTTCGGCTCATGTTTAAACATTTGTACTCGTAAGAAGCAAAAAGCAAAACAAATTCACGAGATATTGCGTTTATTCAGGCTTGAGCGTTATTAAAAGCTCGTTTGATGGTCTGGATGTAAACGCTGGCGTTCTTCCCCAAGGCTATTATATCCTCCACCAGCTTGTCCGCGGCCTTATCGGAGATGTACTGGGTTCCGCCATCTAAGAAGTAAATGTAAATTTATAGGTACTAATATCAGAAAGAGGAAAGATTTCTTTGAGAAGTTTATTTGCAACGCAGCACCGGAACTACTGAACCGATTTAAAAAAATAAATGTAGTGTCATAGGACACCAGGTAGGAATGAAGTTCCTTCGGCTAATGTAGAATCAGCACAATTTACGAGTAGATATATACTATGCATTGCCGGGGTGGAGTGAGAGAGTAAGAGAAAGGTATTATATACTACTCGCTTGTGTATACGACTGTCGCGCCTGCGCACGTCCCATTTAACGGTTTTATTCCACCCACTTTTTTTACGGTTTTTACTATCACAATTTTTTTCCGTTCGGCCGCACTTAAAAATCCCTATCCCTGCTCCAAGGCTGCCGTAAGGAACTTCGTTCCAAAAATATTTTGCTGTTGGAAATCAACGTTATCCTTTATAAGTACAGGATATATTTATTACTAAAAACGAATCCCACTCGTGTGGCCCCAAGGCGGGTTGCTAGTTACATATATATTTTTAGAAAAATACACGAATTTAATAAGAAATATAAAATCTGTGGTGACTTGAAAGTAACTATCTGTTCATATTTTTTAGTACTTATTAATACATACACACATACATACACATCTTAACGCCAGTCCATTATGGGGTAGGCAGAGAGTATCGAGTGCCAGACCTCACGATCCTGACAAACCTGTCTGGCTTCCTTCCTTTTCATACAAACACGCCGGTTTCGGAGACTCTTGACTCGAATAATATCCGAGTGACCTGATCGTGGAATGTCCAACCTTGGTCTCCCCGGGTACCTACATCCATCCACATTCGCATTGTTTATCTGCTTTGTCAATCTTTTATCTGTCATTCTTTCCACATGACCGAACCAGCGAGCATGCCCTTTTTTACTTATTAACAGTTCTGTCATTTTATTGCAGAAACGTGAGTAATAGTTAAAAAATCTGATTTTATTATAAATGGTGATGAATCGGTTGGTTCAGAGGAGCTGTGAATGTTTTTAGAGTATTCAAGGTAAATTGTCGTAAAAGGGGATTAATGAACAAAAAGTTCACTCATCCCATTGACGGGGATTGTTAACGGAGATTAGTGGAATAAGCCATTATTGGTTCACCCTCCACACTGGAACATGGTATTGGCGAATACTAAAGTTATAGCTGACATAGTTATATTAGTCTAATTCTGGTCTTTGTAGGACTCTACCTCTTAACTTTTAAGAACGTTTTCGATTCTATTTAAGCTTATGCTATTCAAAATTGTATCATGCTTATGCTGTTCAGAATTTTGAATTTCGAAAACAGCAGTGCTGTGAAGCAGGTTACCCGGGTAGAGATATTCCACATTACCTATACCACTGCCGTCGTGACTACGCTACTGTCATGTTCCAGTCTGGATGGTAGCTGATGAAATTGTACAGTAGCCCTAGCCTCTAACACCTCAAAACAGAACTGCAACGCACAGTCTATAACAGCTGCGGTGTCTAAGCGATTGCTGTTTCTTGCTATCAGCAAAGCCTTGTACTTTTTTGGTGTCTTATTACTTAAAAAAACTTAGAAGCCCAGTAATCTTAAACTTATAAATCTAGAATTATTTGGATAAAAGGCCGTTTATTCGACTTCGTTAGCAAAGAATAGTTACGACTTTCATACATTCCTCCCCCTTACAGTCCTTTGAGGATTGATATTTGAAAAAGAGTAATGTTTGCTTGAACTCGAGACTAACTATTTAAATATCAAATTTCATTAAAATCGGTCTAGCCGTTCAGTCATGTAAGCGTAACAGCCGTATAGACAGACTTTCACGTTAAGTACACTAGTATTTTTTTATGATATTGGAAGGCAAACAAGCAGACGGCTTTCCTGATGGTAAGAAGAGCACGCCGTCTAGAGACGCCAATGGTGCTAACAGTGCGTTGCCAACCTGAAGCCGTGATTTTAGGCCTCGAGCAAAAGTTAGTATACCGGCTACCTCACCCTCCGAACCCGAACATGTCAAAGGCAAGCGCTGACGTTATCGATGAGTAGATAAGCCGGTGGTACCAATCCGGGTGAGTCGCTGTGAAACTCGACCACCTAGTCAGATGTCATGGTTTTTATGACGGTAAGCCTATGCTCGCCTTTTACGAGCTGCCGGGCAGGTACGCTGATGGTCCATTTTGCAAAGGAGCCTAGACCGAGGGAATCTATCTGAATTCATAACAACAAATATTTTTTAATGTAATAAGAAAGCGAACTAGCACACTGCTGATGATAAGAGATAACCATGGCATGTGTACACCATAGATGTTATAGGTTGCTGTCCTATGAACGGAATGTTAAGCCTTATGTGCAAGTCTGCCGATCACCCTGCCCTCCGGACTGAGATGAGACTGTCATTGTGATGGCAGGATTAGGTGAGACGGTCGAGTTTCAGCACATCACTATACCACAAGTGGTCTTTTTGGTAGTGACCTGCATTACTTTTGCTCGCTACAAGCTACCAGACGAAAGACAGATGGTCTATAAAGGACACTCAAACCAACACGGGAAAAATCAGACCGGCCAACACGTTTTGCATTTGCTAATCTTTTGTCAGGACAGATTATAGAGTACTAGCTTTTGCCAGCACCTTCGCCCGCGTTTTCACAGAAACCCGTTGTGCGATCTGGATTAAAAGTAGTCTACATGTTAATCTAGGTCACAATCTATTTGTTTTCCAAATTTCAGATAAATCCGTTCAGCCGTTCGAGCGTGAAAGAGTAACAAACATACACACATATTTACAAACTTTCGCATTTATAGTCGTTATAATAGTAGGATTTTGCTTGGCATAACTGAGTAAAAACATCTAAGAATGTAAAAAAAGTATCTACCAAAATCCCCCCCTCCAGATCGTCGTTCAGGGTTCTCGATATGATATTTGAACATATCTGTTGCTCTTCTCCATACGTCGCGGAGTTTCCCCACCATTTGTGCGCTAACCAGCTGCCTGGTGATACTCTGGATATCCTCCATATTCGCCGTCAGCAAAACGTATGCTTGGCTTTGATGCAGCATAACGAGTGTGACTAGAAATGTAACATTATCAATGTTCTTCCTGCCTCCACCCAGATTTTACTTACTGCATTGCTTCAGAACCATATTGTAGAATAGTCTATCTTCTGCCTGGCCATTCGTAATAGGCAAGCCTAAGTCAAATAGGTTTTGGTAGAAGAGAACTGAACACTAACTGGCCCGAGTCGATATCCACCTACTTACCTACCTATTAGCCGGTAGACTACTATTAACTGGTAGATTAAGTATAAGTCTTTGTCTATAGGCCTCAGTCGTCTCTGGCCATTCCTCATAAGTAGATAGATGAAGTATCTCGAACCAAGGTCCACACCTTTAAGATAAGGGGTCATTTACTTTTAAAAGTCAAAACAACTTAGAGATCCTTAGTACCTTACAACATCAATTGCATTTTTTTTAAAATACTAAATGTTTTTTTTCTTAATAGAAGAACATTATCAACAAAAACAATCAATAGAAAGATGATCGTGCATGTTTGCGGACATTACAGAAGAGCCTTTCAATTATATTTTCTGCAATTTTTGTCCTGCAGACACAAAGTCCCACGGTGTGATAGGCGGCAAGCCTATTGCCAACCGGGCAATATTATTTTTATTAGAAAATTGAAAATACACATTTTCTATATTTTTTGTGACCCAACCCGGGATCAAACAGAGGACCTCAAGAAGTCAAGTCCGACGCCGGACCGCTAAACCAAAAAAGCGATTTTTTTAAAGCTTACAAACATACCTAAAATCCAGAACATTGTGCTCTCTGTTAATAGGTTCAACTGTTTCTAAAATTATAGAAACATAAAATTTAATTTCTGAATTATCAAATTTTATCACTTGTGAAATTACATTTTCTATTTATTCATGGCAATTTAGGTTTAATAACTGTATTTTATGTTATCAAATGAATTTTCTGTTAAACTAAGATGCTTTGATTTAGAATTCCTTGCAAGAAGCTTGCTCTAAAAACCAGTGCAATTGTATAAACCGCGATGCTAACACAGTAGCCATTAAAAATAATGAAAGTCACATCTGCCTTCCTGCCAGGCAGCTCGTAAAAGGCGAGCACAGGCTTTTCGTCACTAGCACCGTGACATCTGACTAGGTGGTAGAGTTTCGCAGCGACTCACCCGGATTTGTACCATCGCGTTACCTATTCCTGCCGCTAAAACGTCATGGCATGTTCCGTTTTGGAGGGTAAGATAGCCAGAAAACTTACTTTTTCTCGAGGCTTAATATCCCGGCATCAGGTTGGCAACGCACCATTACCACCTCTGGTGTCTCCAGGCGGCGTGAATTTCTTAGCATCAGGAAATCCGTCCGCTTGTTTGCCTTCCATTATCATAAAAAAATAAGTCTACTGTCACCGTAATAATATTACTGTGACTGTTAAGCCTGGCTAGACTATGTATCAAGTTTGCAATCAAATGATCGTATGACAGTGTCGAGGAAAGGAGAAGAAGCATGTATGGGAGTCAAGTCCAAGACAGGCTGGATAATGTGGCACACATTACACATACCGGACTTAGACGTGGATTTCTGCCTTTAAAGGTAGCGTGGTGGATGTGACGAAAGAGGTTTGTGAGATTGCAAAGATGTACAAGTCTATGAATGTTGACGCATGCAGGGATGAGGAGATGAAAGCCTCCGTTGAAAGAAAGAAGAAAGCCTGGCTACACTATATATCATGTTTGCAATTAGAGTTCTGTAGTC
>NJDC01003990.1:63874-81791 GCA_002245475.1 Calephelis virginiensis
CAGACAAATCCGTTCAGCCATTCGAGCGTGAAAGAGTAACAAACATCCATACATCCATACTTACAAACTTTCGCATTTATAATATTAATAGGATGTAGAAATATTGCAATTGGAAATCACATATTATTGTCTCTCTATGCAATAAAATTGATAGTTTTTATATGTATTGAGAAGAATAAGAGAAGTAGTAGGCTTGGATGCATCTCTCTTAGCTTAGCGGGTATGTTTCTTCGAATTTGGAATATGGTATTCTAATTTGGGTAAATTCTGTAGTTTTAATCAGAAACTTTAGAGTACAAAAGAAGTGTATTCGCGCCATATGTAGTGTTAACCAATTGCATTCATGCAAACCACTTTTTATGTCGCTTAAAATTTTACCTTTACCTTGTTTGTATATCTTGGCTGTATGTGTATTTGTAAAAAAAACATTATCATTCATTGTTTAAAACAGAATTGTTTAGAAATAGTGAGAAATTGCATGTGCCGAACCAAAAACTTAATATTTATAAAAATAATGGTAATTGCATGTCCATTCGTATATACCTACAACGAAATTCCTGATAATCTTAAATCACTTCCATTAAAAAGATTTCGAAGGAAGGTATTTGACTTGTTGTTAGATAAAACATATTATAGTGTCAAGGATTTTCTTGTAGCTAAGAATTTATAGTAAAATAACTAATAATTATTGACCAAATTATAATGAAAGTGATAGTTGCCGAGGAGTTTGTTTCGCCGTTTCTTCTCCTGTCTGACTAGGTTTGGAAACGGTGGTAGTTTACGGTAGGGTTAAATTTAATTATAGTTTTTAAATGTTTTGGTGGTAAATAATTAAACTAATTATAAATATAAATAATTGGCTTAAAATTAAAGCCTATGTAAATAAATAATATTTTTAATAAATGTTAAAATATTTGCACACCAAAACATGGTAGAATATGTTGATATACTCAAATATTTTTCTAACATCTCATTTACACACATATGCCGAAAATAAATAATTTTCTTTCTTTCTTTCTTTCAAAAACTTTGTCTGCCTCTAGAATTAAAAATTAAAACGAATTATTGGAAGAAACAAGTAAAACTTTCACTAAAGTGACAGAATGATTACCTAAATGAAAACAATCTTAAAATAAATCTTACGAAGACAAAATTAGTCGAATTTCAAACACATTATAGAGATAATAAAAAATTAGATGTTATTTTAAATAATACTATATACTTATAATGTTGATTGTACCAGAGATTAGTAAATATATATATTGTCTTTGATTGTACTAAATTCCTAGGAATAAAAATCTATAAATTTTGTAACTGGAATTCGCATACCTATTGATTTACTTTGCAATAAAATCGATAGATTTGTATATGTGTTGAGAAGAATTAGAGAAGTCAGGATTAAAGGCATCTCTGTTAGCTTATCACGGGTATGTTTCTTCCGTTTTGCAGTATGGTATTGCTACTTGGGGGAATTCTGTAGAATTAACTAGACTCTTTAGAGTTCAGAAGAAGTGTATACGTTCGATACGTAGTGTCAATCAGTTACATTCATGCAAGCCACTTTTTAAGTCACTTAAAATATTACCTTTGCCTTGTTTATGTATGTATATTGGCTGTATGTGTATTTTAAAAAAAACATCATCATTTGTTTCATACGAATGCTGAAGTGCTAGGTTTGTCACATTTTAGAAAAAGTGAGAAACTACATGTACCTAACCAAAAGCTTAACATTTACAAAAATAGTGTGTATTGCATGTACATTCGTATATACAACCAAATTCCTGATAATCTTAAATCACTTCCATTAAATAAATTTTGAAAAAAAGTATTCAACTTACTTTTAGAGAAAACATATTACAGTGTCAAAGATTTTCTTGTAGACAAGAATAAATAATAAAGTATTTCTAATATGATTGGTTGCCGGGGAGTTTGTTTTGCCGTTTCTCTTCCTGTCTGGCTAGGTTTGGAAACGGTGGTAGTTTACAGTAGATAGGGATAAACTAATTTACATTCTAAAAATTGTTTGTATTAATAAGTAATCACGTAATAAATACAAAATGTAGGGTGTAGATAGTAACTAAATAATTAAAATTAGTAATTTGATTAAAACCTATTAAAATATTTGCACACCACAAGTTGATAGAATATGTTGGACCGCTTAAATAATTTTGTAACATCTTTGTAACACTCATATTCCGCAAATAAATAGTTTTTCTTTTCTTTTGTTTTCTCTTTTCTAAATCTATTAACTTTTTTAATTCTAGAAATAAATTAAATTAAATCTAACAGTTGTGATATGCTTGCAAGCACGGATGACGTGTTAAAACTGTGGAGTGAATTTTATGGAGATATTTATAAATGTACCTAGGATGCTACCTCTAGGACTAACTACTATAATGATTCAGAAATAGCGGAGGCAAGAGACAAATTGTGATCGAGGAAATTTAATACTGTGTAAATGGGTACTGAACTAGTATAACTGCGCTAAGGGAATGATCCAGCACTCTTAATCTCTGGACTTTAGTACCTACTCCATATTCAACGTCACCTTGCCTTTTAACTAGTGTAATTAGAAATAGAGCATAGAAGGTATTACTCATGTTGGTCTAAAAGTGCTTTTCAGTCTTGGTATTTACCTACGCATTTTAAGTCAATGGGTGAAAAAAATCTCACGCATTTTATTACAAAAATCGGAAAAATATGAGAAATTTAGAAAAACACAACATAGATATCGTGTCGATCGTAGATACATCACCATTTCCCGAAGGTGTTTATTGAGGTTCAAGATAATGTCTATCTTTACACATAAAGGATTTACGGAAAAAGTTGAGTTTTTGCAAACATTACAGCGTTCTATAATACAAAGCCCATAAGCTAGATAGAATTAGCCGTAATAGTTATAATGATATTTTTGAGTTTATCAAAGAGAGCAACTAGTAGGTATATTATAGTCACTCCCTGAGCTTAGAAAGTTTAAAAATATGTATCCACGTCACATTCTATCGGCAATGTCTGATGTTTTATGATAAAATATTTGCAGTGGCAAATTTCATGTTTTAAAATATGGACTAAACAAAAAATAGGAGGAGGTGAAGAATTAACAGGTGTCACAATAACTTGTGTTGTCAAATGTCAATTACATTGTCAATTGTCAGCTGGCTTTCTTTGTTTACATTTTCCTTAATCCTTAGTCCTCAGTAAATTTGCAAATCATTGGCTTGATCATAAAATTAGGAGATTCAGAATATCCATTCATAACATGGATTCTAATCTTCAGCACGAGGATTTGCTTATCCAACTTCGAGCTAAGTTAAACCAAGAAAAAATTAAACTGTGGGAGCCACCATACACTACTGAAGATGAAATTTCGTCTAGTTTACGAGTAAGTTCATAAAAAATTAAGTATAACCAGCCAAATTTAACATCAGCTATCACTGAAAAGTACTACATAGATGTTATTAATAGAAAATTATAACCCCAACTAAGTTCTTGCTTTAAGATACGATTACGACGTTTCTGCCTTGTTACAAGGACTGTGGTCACATACTGCCCTGTTTATTATGATTCAACATATCTGTGTCTTATTTACTTGTAAGTAGTTGTTTCCCCAGTTTCACTTTCAGTTACACCATACCCGAAGGTTGTAGCGATTCATTATTTCAAGGATTGGATAATACTGTAGGAAAAACGATTTTACCAAGCTTTACTGTAGATCGTGAGATTTATGTATTCAAACAAACCAACAAAAACCTTAAACTAATGGGCTCTACTTGCCTACATAGGCATAGGTTGCTTGTATTGTGCAAGCGTACCTTACTTGTCATTGAAGCCCTAGTTAAGTTTTCTGATGACTTATGCCAATTTGTATAGCTAGCCTGCCTATTTCTGACACTATAGCGTCGGTGCTCGCCGTTATTGTGTTTCATTTTCGGCAATAACCATATTTGCTGTAAACACACTTACCTTTATTACCTATTTCTCAGCATTAAGAATTTTTAACTTCTTTGTCTTGCAATACTCTTAAAATCCGCCGTGTTGGTCCTTGCTCCTTTGCAGAATAGACCATTGAATGATAGAATGGCCTTTCTGCCAGGCAGCTCGTAAAAAGCGAGCATAAGCTTACCGACACTAACATCATGACATCTGACTAGGTGGTAGAGTATCACAGCAACTCACCCGGATTGGTACCACCGCCTTACCTATTCCTGCCGCCATAACGTCATGATGTGTTCCGGTTTGGAGGGTAAGGTAGCCAGTTAACTTACTTTTGCTGGAGGCCTAACATCCCGGCCTCAGGTTGGCAACGCACCATTACCACCTTTGGTGTCTCTAGGCGCCGAGAATTTCTTACCATCAGGAAATCCATCTGCTTGTTTGCCTTCCAATATCATAAAAAAAAATCATTTTTTAGGACTTAGCTAAAAAATACAGTGATACACTTAAGATTGACTTAAGTGTGGTATTAACTGGTCTTCGTGAGTTACAATTGCTCTCATTAGAGCGTTCCAAAGCCAATGAAGAGTTCAAAGAGACAGGATGTGCAACTTTGAGGATTAAATCCACCATAGCAGGAGAAAAGTCTAGGATATTTAAAGTCAGGAAGAAACTAAACGTATTGGGAGATGATTTGACTGAATCTATTGCTACTGAGCTTAATGTGGATAAGTCTAGGTAAGATTTTACTAGATAGTTTTTACAATCATTTGTCCATTCTGTTATGTGCTTCCCTGACTATCCCTCCTCGCAATAACATTAGTGACTGGTATTGTCTAAATATTGTTTTAAAAAATAAGTTTATTTTTACTATAGGAAGCCAAACCTTAAAATGGGTTTTTTGATTTTCAAAAACATAAATATTCTTTACTATGTAAATTGATATAGTTCAACCTGTTTGTTTCAACCTGTTAGTGCCAAAATAAGCAGACACAAAGGCCACTTCGGCCTTGTTTGAATAACTGTCCTAATGGAACAATTAAGTTGGCTAAGCTACTAAAGTATTCCACTAGTAAGCAATGGGTAATAAGAAGTATTGCTTTGTGTATTTTCAATTTTCTTCTAATAAAAATAATGTTACCCGGGATTGAATATGTGCCTGGTTGGGGATAGATTTGCCACATGTCCCATTGTGGAACTTAGTGTCTTCGGCTAGTTGTGGATGTCTTTTTCAACATCTATACTAATATTATAAAAAGGAAAGATTTGATCTTTTGTTTGTTTGTTTGAAATGAATAGGCTCCGAAACTACTGAACCGATTTTAAAAATTCTTTCACCTTTAGAATGCTACATTATCCCTTAGTGACATAGGCTGTGTTTCATCAAAATTGGTGCAGTGGAACCTAAGTTACGCAGGTGAGTGAAACTGCTAGTTTACAATATAGAGTTTATGGCCACAATATACTTCTTCCATCTGTTGCTATCCAGGAATGTAATACCACTTATTGATTGATTACAAAGATATTTGGTATTATAACATCTGAAAGTAGATACTGCTTCTTACCTTACCTCATCTTACAAAAACATAAACATATCTTACATAAACATAGTGGAAAAAACAGTAACGTAGATTGTGACAAACTTTAAAATACACTACTTAGGAATAAACTGTTACTATATTTCATTCCATCAGCTTAAATGGAAATACACAAACACAGACATAAGCTAGTTCTTCTTCTTCTTTTATAAATATGGCTTTCAATCGTTTTTCATAACTACTTTGACAATGCCAAGTTAGTTAAACCTTATACAATATACAGTCATTAGTCACTATGTACAAAGTCATGTCAGGTCAGGGTCTTGAGTAAAGCGATGGCTTCATTACTCAAGCTCATCTAGTGAGATTTGACGGCAGCGAGGAAATAAACGATACACTAATTTCTTCATGATTATTTAATTTATGCACTTTCACTGAACAAAATTAATCTAATTCCCACCTAAATTAACCAATTTCACTCAATATAAACATGAAATTCAATAATAATGAAAAAATTACGACCACCTTCATTCACAATGGCGCTAAAACCTGAACATTTGTTTTTAAGTATCAATATCATTCTAATTTTTTGTATCAATATAAAAAAGTATCTTCACGCCCATATCCCCGAAGAGGTAGGCAGAGGTACAACCAAGGCACCCACGACTAGCCGAAGACACCAAGTCCCAGAATGTGATAGGTGGCAAGCCTATCGCCAACCGGGCACATTTCCAATCCCGACCAACATTTTTTTTTTATTAGAAAATTGGAAAAATCCAATTTTGTTTATGTTGGCCGACCCGGGATTCGAACCCAGGACCTCATGCAGTCAAGTCCAACACCCGGACCGCTAAACCACAGAGGCGACAATTGTATCAATATAATTATTGATATTCTTATTTCAGATTAAAATTAATATACAATGGTAAAGTGATCAAGAATAACCTTACACTGGATGAGCAAGGTGTAAAAAATGGAGTCCAGATTATGGCTTTAGTAATAGCAGGTAACTTTGTGTTAAGTCCTATATTCTCATATTTAATAACTACTTTTCTGTATAGTACTGTGAATTTGACACATATTTATTCTTAGCTGTTGCATATGACTTCTCTTACAAAGTTATTTAGGTTATCCCCATTGAGATATCAAACTAAAAAGTAGCCTTAGTCTTTCTTTAATTTTTACTGCTGAAGTCTTCTAGTTACAATTAATTTAGCCCCAGTATTTTTAAAGATAAAACAAAACAGACATACATTTTTAAGCATGAATTTTCTTAAATTGAAAAAAATATCTGGAATAGAAAATTGGCTTTAAGTTTTACACAATCATAATCTTATAAAATATAATAAAGAATTACCTTAATCATTCATAACAAAATTAACTATACAAATAAATAAACAATAAATAGATAACCCTGGGCAAATTACACAAATTTATCTATCCCTAAAGTAAGGTAACTACTTACATTCAACAATACTTGTACATGGAAATACCTAAATAGATACCTGTGTAAATCTAATGACCACACCCAGAAATGCAAACATCTAAATGTTCATCACACAAATGCCTGCACCATTGGGAACCGAACTCAAGCCTCGGGTTTGGTTTGTTTGAGTAAGATGTGTATGTTAATCCCTCGATAAATGCGACGATGATCTTATTTTAGAGCTAGTCTTATACCAACAGTAGTAAAAGATTTTCTTGATTTCTAGAAGCACTCGAGCAGATAAAAAAGGAAGATAACATGTATATGGAAATGAAGGCAACAGTAGATGATGCTACTTTATTGTTGGACTATGTTGACGAGTTTGCTGACGATGAAGACTACATGAATGTAATAACTTTTTTGCTTGAGAGTCACTGCTCACGGCTTCACCTGCATGTTAAATTTTATATCAGAATAAATAGTAACCTGTGTCCTTCAAGGTCTTGGCAATTTTTTTATGTTAAAGTTCATTAGTAAGATCCAGTAACGTTGATGTGACAACGGAACACATAAACAAACATACATACACATTTTTAATGTACTACTTTTATGGTAACTTTTTTTTTCGTAAAACTTGCACTTTAGTATACCTATTTATTGCTGCTATAATAAAGTACAGTAGTACTGTTTAAGTAATGCGCTTCGCCTATATTCGTCAAGCTTTGGAAATCCGAATGTATTTTAAAGATATCTATACAGAGTTGTTATTACACATAATTAATCATTTCGGTTAAAATTAGATAAGGTCAGGCAATTTAAAAATAAAATTATAAAGTGTAAAAAGATTGAAACATTTAAAGCCGAAGCGCATAACTTAAATAGTAGTACTGTATGTTATTGTTAAGTACAAGTATTATTTAAATAATACCGTTGCAAATATGGATATGTATAGGGAGAGCTAGGTTTACATTCCATAATTAAATCTCTCTGATTTTATCCGAGGATGTTAAGAGTCCCCAAAACCAGAGTGTTTGTAAGAAAAGAATAATTAATTTGGAGAAAACGAGGCAGGTCTGCAAGTATTATGCCATATGACACTCTATACTAGTGGTGCCTATACTTTATGCTGTGAAGATCGACTTGAGAAAAAGTTAAGGTTTTAAAATCGACAGCTTTATTTTTATGTATTTTTTTTTATTATCTATTAGTAATTATTTGTTTTGTTTTATGGTGTAATCATAAGTAATTATTAGCAGTTTTACATAGTTTTTTACTATTTACACACATTTGTAGATGAAAAATATTCGAAATTCGAAAATAAAATCTTGTAGGTAGTAACTGGCTTAACCTCTAAGATCGACCGTGGAACCTCTCGCGATCGACCCTTTGGTCACCACTGCTCTATACTCTCTGTCTACCTCTACAGGGACTTGGCGTGAAGATATGTATGTGTGTATATGTCATTCAAAAAAAGTGCAAACACGTTTGAACTGTATTAGACAATTACCATAAAATATTCTATTTGATATTTTCCATTGTCGGGGCTTTGTAAAATTTGCAAGTATTCATGTTTTAAATAAAGAAACACTTGTACTGTTTTACGTATCACTTATAATTTATTATTTTGTAAATAGCCTACCGGTTTCTCTTATCCATCATCATCAGAGCTAAAACTTAAACTCTTAACCAAAGTAATAAATTATAAGCGATACGTAAAACAGTATCGCCTCTGTGGTCTAGCGGTCCGGGTGTTGGACTTGACTGCATGAGGTCCCGGGTTCGAATCCCGGGTCGACCAACAAAAAGAAAATTGGATTTTTCCAATTTTCTAATAAAAAAAAATGTTGGTCGGGATTGGAAATGTGCCCGGTTGGCGATAGGCTTGCCACCTATCACATTGTGGGACTTAGTATCTTCGGCTAGTCGTGGGTGCCTTGGTTGTACCTCTGCCTACCTCTTCGGGGATATGGGCGTAAAGATACGTAAAACAGTACAAGTGTTTCTTTATTTAAAAATATGAACAAAATAATATCTGTATTTGTAAATTAAGCATTCATGGTAACCCATACGCTTGTTATGAGTCAATTATACTAAATAGTAGTATATTACAATGCCAAACTACAGTTGACAGATGCTCAGACAGACTAATATTTGCATCATACAAATGCGAAATGACCAATGAGGCGGCTTGAAATGCATTTGAATTTCGAATTCCAGCTAGAAGACCAATCAGGGAAGACGGTGGAGTTGCCTCCAGCAGAGAAACGGTCTCTGCTAGTGGGGCTGGCTCTGCATGAGCGAGGACGCTCAGCAGCCAATGCACACGATTACTCACTGGCACTAGTGCTGTTTTTGGAAGCAGATAGACGATTCAGGTATTAATTAATCTATTGGATTTTTTTATTACAGGCACCCAATAAACCAAATGGTTTCACAGCTGGTGAAAGACAAAGATCCAAAATGTTAATGCTATATTGCCAAACTCTAGCGTAAGAAATAACCGATTGTTATACTATCTAAACTAGATAAAGCGATAGTAAAAAACTGAGTTATGGCAGTAATTTTTTCAATACACTTATATACTAGTGATGTGCGGATATGGATCAGATTAATATGGAGAGGCCTTATGCTAATGTAGTAGACAGAAAAAAGCTGAATAGCGGTGAAGTTTGATATTATCTGTAACTTAGGTATAGAAAAAAAATTAAATTGTTGATTCATGATAAGAAGTAAAGTGTCTATGCTTTTGCATTTCCAGCGAATGCAGGTCCTCAATTCTCGGTGCCGTAGACAACTGGGCCGTGCTTCAGTTGGATATAGCGTGGTGCTACCTCTGTCTCCAGAATTTATCCTTAGCCGCCGACGCGGCGGCGAGGCTGGCCCGAGCTGAAGCTGCTTTCAAAGCCTCTTACGGTGAAGACCATCAGAGGTTGATAGCGTTAAAAGGGACGGCCGGTAAGTGTCATTCTGTCATTTCCGTTCTGTTAATCACCATCCAAGTTTCATCTTAATCGTTTCTTACATTTGGACAATCATCTGTTTACATACTGTCTAACGCTATTTACAGTTAACTTTGCACTTTGTTAAATATACTTGAGGAGACCATGAATAAATTTATAGAAGATATTAGAATCGTCGAAATTAATTTAAAGTATAATTTTAAGATTGTTAAAGCTTAAACCAATTTTATCTAGCATAAGAATGGGGAAATAAGCATTTAGCAAGCACAATTTAAAAGGGGGGGGGGGGTATAACGTACACTCTCAATATATAATAACCATGAAGCTCGGTATTCCCGCCGGGGGTTTTTGCATGATGTACATCGATATCAATTTTTCCAGGTCTGGGTGCTTTTTATATTTATTTCTGTGTATTAGTAACAGTGACTAACGTCCATATCACTAGCATGTATAATTTGCTTACTTTCGGCTAGATCAATTAGTGTAATTTTTCCAGAATATGTAAAAACATAAAATAACATAAAATAAAAATTTTTATTTATTTTTCTATACCTTCTCACGTTACTAATTTGGTCATAGTTATAAGAATTTCACGATTGCGTGTTTTTATAATAAATCCCTATGTGCTCTTTAACATTAAATGTGGTAATGAATACAAATCAATTCGCACAATAAACTAGCAGCAGCTAAATATTTGTCACATATTCGGATTAATGTGAACAAAGTGAAGTCGTTTGTACTGTTAATAAAATAATACAAATCTTCGAGTGGACTATAAGATTGTCTGCATCCATATTGTAGAGAGGCGACCAATCATAAGTAATGAAACTTATGAAAAAGTAAAAAAGAAGAGGAGACAGAATGCCACCTTGAGGTACGCCGGCATACCTATATATAAGAACAAAGAAAACACAAACCTGCCTGTGACAATGTACATAATTACAAAACATGTCAATTACTGCTTGAGATATGTTAATTAATTATCGGCCTCTTTTTAATGTCAACTATCCGAAATTTAGGTTGTATTTTGTTTTAGTTAATGAACGAGTGTTGTTTATGAGATTATACCTCCTGCAAGGGATCGTCGCATACCATCAGAATAAACGCGATGAAGCAAAGGCGTTACTCGAAAAGGCTGAAATAGAACTGAACAGTTTGAGGGTAAATTTATACTAATCATATTTGGTTGACCATTTTTATATTATTTCAAAGGCAGTTTATTAACAAGCGGGCGGTAAAACAGAGGCCGTTTATCATAGTTTGAAATTGTCAAAACTTTGGTTACTTTTTTGGATTAATTAATAACAATGCCAAGCTTCTTTAAGACCAGCTTCATACATTCGGCATTCCTTTCCTTTATTCCCATTTCAAAATTCCTTGATGCGATGACAAATAGAAATAAAAATTCATTTTTATGTTTAAGATTTTTATTTATTATATTTATATTCATAAAACTGTCTTCATCAATTTGATTTTATGAATATGGTGAGAATTACCGAACTGGACTTTATTCGCCTGTACTTAATTTTCCCATAAATGTTACACAACAAAAACTTTTTGTGTCAGATAAATTCTGATGGCAATGGAGTATGTGATACAAAAATTAAACGTCTGTTCATGTCGTAAAATCGGAGTTGCAAACAGCATCTTAACCGAACCAGTTTAGTCATGAACGTTTGAAGCTTACAGTCAGGACTTAAGGACTTATAAAGGATGACCTAACCCAGTCAGCTAATCCTTAGGCCAGGGTCAAATGTCATTTACCTTATCTATCTATGAATTGGTTTTACAAGATATTGAAACCTTTTTCAGAAACATCTCGCCAAAAACGATCACTAATTGAGCATATTTTTCAATCTTTTAGTTAGTTAATTAGTTTTTGAAGAGAAAAATGAATGTATTATGCGTATTAGGTGGACGAGAATGCAGTCGCTACTTTAGTGCAACTGGGGTGGAGCTCGGGCCAGGCGCGCTGGGGGCTGCGGGTCGCGGGCTCTCCGGACCTCGCGCACGAGACGCTTCTCAACGAAAAGAAAAAGAGACAAAGCGCTCGCGATCGCAGCAAGCGGGAAAGGTGAGAACTATTCATAGGGGTAACAATATCTGTGCTTCAAATTATCTCTTGGACTAAGGGGGTGTGTCTCAAGGTAGTGTCCACTGCTTTTCTAAACTTTTATGAACTATTGATCTGATTTCGATACAGACATGTCATAATTGGCGATATTAATTTTGCCGATACACCGAATGTTAAATCATACACTTTAAATAAAATAAATAAGTATCCCCGGGCAAGTTACACAAATTGAATCGAACGCCAAAGTAAGGAAATTATATGCTTGTGTTATGGGTGCTACTCAACGATACTAATACATAGAAATACTTAAATAGATACCAGAATAAATTTAATAAACACCCAAACCTGGAAATACAGACATCTAAATGTTCATCACACAAATGCCTGCCCCCGTCGGGAATTGAACCCGAGTCTCACGCTTGGTCGTTGTACTTAGGCGAATATTGAACGCGCCATCGACGTGATTATTTCCTTTAATTTTTAATCTATGATTTGTTATCGAAATAGATGTAAATTCTAAATAAATTATATTATAAGCGACTTTTTAATTTTTATCGTACAGCTTTTTATACTTTTCTTTAAATCTTTATTCTTTTTAGTCTGTAACAGTTTTAGTATCTTGATGACTAAACTACTTATTGTGTATTTGATATTTTCCATCGTCGGCCTTGGTGAAACTCCCAAATATTCATATTTTTAACTTCTGGAACTTCTAGCCCTGATGATGCTGTCATAAGCAAAACCGTTAGCCTATTTATAAAATAATAAATTATAAGTGATACCCCATCTGTGATCTTTTATTGTTACCATCAATATATTTGTTTGTGTGTGTCAAATGCATGGTAGTGTAGGTAATGTTTTATTTATTGATTTAATGTATATATGTATAAGCATTATTATTGAAAAATATTGGCGTTCTGCACTTCTCCTACACGTAAACTATAAGTGTACCAGATTTTATGCTTTCGCGTCCGCACAGTTTTCGTAAAAAGGTCCAAAGTGTTGGCATCACGCATTAATATATAGATTACATAATTCTGGTCAATTTTTTTTAGGGAAGAACGAGCATTGGGTTGTTGCGCCGACGGTTCCACAGTAAACAGTTCCGCCATCGTGACGTTGACAGAAATGGGTTTCGACCGCCGGATCGCCATCGTAGCACTCCGGAATGCCAACAACAACGTCACTGACGCCATCCGGCTCATACATGATGATCCTGATATGGTCAGTAAACGCATTGGCATTACTAGATACGAGATAAGTATACTGGGAGTTTATGATTGTTTTACCTTTTTACGATAATTAAGAGAGAACTAAAATTATTTATAAATTATGTTCTTTTAATAAAAGTATCTTCACGCCTATATCCCCGAATAGGTAGGTAAAGGCACAAACCAGGGCACTCACGACTAGTCGAAGACATTAAGTCCCACTATGTGATAGGTGGTAAACCTATCGCCAACCGGGCACACGTCCAATCCAGGGCAACGTTATTTTATTAGAAAATTGAAAATACATTATTTTTATTTTTTAGTTGCTCGACCTGGGGATCGAACCCGGGCCCTCAAGAAGTCAAGTCCGACGCCGGACCTCTAGACCACAGAGGCGATTAGAATATTGTGTTAAATATAGACATCATAGTACTGGAAATGATACTAGTATATATAAATAGAATATTCCAAAAATCAAGCACGCACACGTGCACGCTCATCCGTGCGTGCGTATATGCGTGTATATTAAAAATACGTAAATATACTCACGCATGTATATATAAAAAAAAGTATCTTCACGCCCATATCCCCGAAGTGGTCGGCAGAGGTACAACCAACGCACCCACGACTAGCCGAAGACACTAAGTCCCACAATGTGATAGGTGGCAAGCCTATCGCCAACCGGGCACATTTCCAATCCCGACCAACATTTTTTTTCCATTAGAAAATTGGAAAAATCCAATTTTCTTTTTGCTGGTCGACCCGGGATTCGAACCCGGGACCTCATGCAGTCAAGTCCAACACCCGGACCGCTAGACCACAGAGGCGATCGCATGTATATATCTAGTGGTCAAAGTAAATTTAGTTAAAAAAGTAAATTTTCTTTATAAAAATGCAGTTTCATTACATATTAAAACATACATTATTTTTAGTTAATAGACAGCGACATGTTTGATGATGACGGCCATGATTCTAAAGAATCAATTGTACAGCCAGATAACAGGCTCATTGCTGAGGTATGTTAATATCTTTGTATTAATATTTATATTTTTATTTGAAACTAGCTGTTTAACTGCGACTTCGTCACGGCAGAGCTTACGATTTTCATACAAATTTCACCCCCTATCATAGTCCTTTGAGGGTTGATTGTTGAAAAAAAATGTGATTGAACTTGGATTTCAGCTATATGTATATCAAATTTCATCAAAATTGATTCAGCGGTTTGGCCGTGAAAGAGCAACAGACTGTCAGACAGACTTTCGTATTTATTATCTAAGCAATCTTGATTCGTCCACCACTTGAAATCATTATGGACTTATACAAAGTAAAGACATTTTTGGTGGTAGTTCTGCTAATCGCAAACTAATCTTATTTTAGGTGTATGCTATATTTTTCTAATGAAACAAAAACAAAACAGATGGAAAATTTTAGACCTAGATTAGTCCCTTGTGACATTTTTAGTCAACGTTTTCCGAGGGAAAGATTAAACGTCTGTAGATTTTTGAGTTCAAATGTAATTGACATCACTAAACGTTTTTTATCTCTTTCATTTACTTTCATTAAAAGAAGATAGCAATAACTTTTTATAAATGCGCTGTAAAAGTTCTTTTGTCTTGTGACATTTTTAGTGACATTTTTAGTCAACGTTTTCCGAGGGAAAGATTAAACGTTTGTAGATTTTTGAGTTCAAATGTATTTGACATCACTAAACGTTTTTTGTCTCTTTCTATTACTTTCATTAAAAGAAGATAGCAATAACTTTTTATAAATGCGCTGTAAAAGTTCTTTTGTCCTACATCAGACTAAGTTTTGACATGGAAAGGCAACCTTTGGTAAAATATTTCATCAAAATTGGTAAAGTAAGAGCGGAGATATGTTCAATTGTAAATATCTTCGCATCACGTACCCAGATATTTGGCGTTAAGCATTCAACAAAAAAGTACTTGTTTTGTCAAATGCTTAAAACATGTTGGATATTTTAAAGGTTTAAATCAGTCTTTCCCAAAGTGGGCGATAACGCCCCCGTGTGGGCGCCGAACGCCATGATGGGGGCGGTAAGAGGCCCAGATAACAAAAGTGGCTATGGGTGACTTGAAACTCAAACTACTTCTTATTTTAAAATTTACTGAAATTAAAATCTTTAGGCTACACAACATATTCATATGCTATTGTAGAAATATAACTTATACGATAAAATAGGATAACGGTTTTGAATAAGTCACGCTTTACATTGTCAAGTAGCATTATTATTACTCTCTCTGCTAAGAAAAGTCTCGTTTAGAATTTAGTTTTAATTAAAATCCCAGCGAGACTTACGTGTTATTGAGGTTTTTAAGATAAAAAGTGGCGGGCGCTACAAGCTTACTGACTTTCAAAGTGGGCGTTTGTCGAAAAGAGTTTGGGAACCTCTGGTTTAAATGATCTCTTCATCACCTTATAATGTGTTTTTTATACCATAACATTAAAGTGTTTTTATTTTATCACTTGCCCTGTGCTTGGGTTCAATTTAAAAAAAAGAAAAAAATTACCTTAGACAGGATTTGAACCTGTACCCTTTTGTTTCAAGCCGACGAATGCTCTAATCATTAGTAGTATTTTTCAATTCCTTTCTTTACCCTTTACGCGGGTAGTTATCTCTTATAGATACACAGTTCCGAGTACCTACTAAATGAGTTCATCGTTACAGATAATACATAATATTATTGATACGAACATTACATTAAATTGACTTTGATGTAAAGTATTAACATACTTTACAATAAAATTCCGCTTAATCGTTTTAAAATTTGTTTAAAATTTGAATAAAAAATATGTGTCTCAACAATAAACGAAAAGGTTGAGGTACTTAAAGGTTTGCAATAAAAACCAGTCACATGTGAAGGATAGATAGAAAGTTATTGAAGCATGAGATTAACTTCTTTATTGACGCATGAGAAAAATTTGCCGTCACATTTCTCTGTCACGTTTATTGGCCTCTAGTTACAAACCACAAAGAAACTACTGTATGCTATCGCCGAATTTCACGCTGCGTGCTTCGTGATTTTTGTTTCGCCGGCCGGTGTTTTCAAGCAAGCTCAAGACTGTAAGGTAGCTTGAAGATCCAGCAAGGTGCAAGCACCAAGCGCAACGCAGATGTGTAAAGTTGTTTTTTGAAATGAAACTCATTACTCATGCCATAAAAAAAGTTTTACTTCTTACGTGTGTGCACTAAAACACGCACATTTTTTTTTAATTGAAATATTTCTTTAGCTAGAATCAATGGGGTATGAGACTGAAGAAGTCCAAAAGGCGCTGCAATTGTCCAAGAGCGACGTCAGCAAAGCTATTGACTTTCTGATGACTGGACAAGGGAGGATCCAAGAAAGTATGACTTTTCTTTTTATTACTATCAATTGGATTAGAAAACCAACTTTGTAGATCACATTTGACGGCACACTAGATATTTGGGACATCTGACTTGGTGGTAGAGTTTCGCACAGCGACTCGTCCGGATTGGTACCACCGCTTGAAGAAGACTGAGAGACACTACTGAGGTTTTTCCTTATTACATTACATATATATATTCACACCAAGTCCCTTAACTAATAGTCCTTATTTAATTCACAAAACTTGATATAAATATATACATGGCAATTATCAGAATAGGTCACTAATTGTTAAATATTTAAGCATTCCGATCTTATGTCATGCGGCGCGGACACGCCATCCAAAGTCACTCTGCGACTCAATTTGCCGTAATAATGTGGTAGAATATGTTGATATGCTTAGATATCTTTGTAACAACTTTTTTACACACGTGTTTTAAAAATCAGTAAATTCCATTACATCTATATTTTAATACGTGATGCCAAAACTTTTGGACCCCTTTTTACGAAAATTGTGCTGACGGAGAAGCATCAAATTTGGCACAATTATAGTTTATGTGTAGGAGAAGTGCAAAACGCTATTTTTTTCAATAATAATGCTTATAAAGTACATTAAATCAATAAAAAAAACATTACCCACACTACCATGCATTTGACACACACAAACAAATATATTGGTGTTGACGATAAAAGATCACAGATGGCGCACTAACTATTCAGGAAACAAAGTAGTTGGTGTTGAGAAATGAATATGGTGTTCTTATCAACTTATGGTCAAATTTCGACCAATGGACCAAAAAGTAAAGTATAATACCTGAGCAAGAGTTCTGACTCGGACGTTCTTGTCAATCCAACTTCTAAGCAGCGCAAACGCCAACTAGTATTCGTAAGTTAAAACAAAATTGCCGAGATATATAACCACATGTACCTACATACGTGCTACTTCTATAGGCCGATTCACGACTTCACTTTATATAACTACTTTATGTTACCTACATGAAATCACTATTAGTATCTAAAGTATCTTCACGCCCATATCCCCGAAGAGGTAGGCAGAGGTACAACCAAGGCACCCACGACTAGCCGGAAGACACTAAGTCCCACAAAGTGATAGGTGGCAAGCCTATCGCCAGCCGGGCACATTTCCAATCCCGACCAACATTTATTTATTAGAAAATTGGAAAAATCCAATTTTCTTTTTGTTGGCCGACCCGGGATTCGAACCCGGGACCTCATGCAGTCTAGTCCAACAGCCGGACCGCTAGACCACAGAGGCGATTAGTATCTATTTATATATTATAAATTAATCAGTAATCACTATATCTGAACATTTTGGTTTACAAATATGTATAATGGATAGATGGCACCATTTTCCATACAATGAAGGTGGGAATTGGATTAGCGAATATG
>NJDC01003990.1:82490-94403 GCA_002245475.1 Calephelis virginiensis
GGAACTAAATATTTTGCTAATACTTTACTTGTAAAGTGTTTAAGAACACAAAATGAGACAAATCCAAGACCAATTTCAAATCTGTATGAAATCGAGTGTCAACGGTAACCATTGATCACGGATTGTTTTTTTTTTGTGACAGCGAAAACCTTTTCACTCCTAGACTGAGTAGATTTACCTTATTATTTCGTTTTAACTTTATTTTATTAATTTTTAATTTTACTACTTTCAAATAAACGTCTCATTGGTACATAAATTTGCGTACACTTCTGACGCAGCTGAGCTGTTTTTATTGAACTTATTGCGATATGTATTGAAGTTTCATGCTAACTTAGCTTCCATGGTCGTCTTAAAAGTATCCACATTTCAGGTAACTCAAACAATCCATCAACGAGCACCGGAACTTCTATCAGAAATAATAATAAAAAGGAAGAAAGGGAAAAGAAGTAAGTATTGCTTAATTTAGACTTGCTCCATTCTGAAGATTTGGAACGTATTTCGAAATGTTCCATTGAACAAAACATAATGTTTGGAAAAAAATATTTTTTCTACCGTAAATCTAAATCATTCACAGTCCTTAAACCCGCGTAGAAATCGTCTAAGCTGAATTGGGTGCAAATTTCCCCGTGTTGGTCCGGGCTCCTTTGCGGAATAGACCATCTGCCTTCCTGCCAGGCAGCTCGTAAAAGGCGAGCATAGGCTTACCGTCACTAACCCCGTGACATCTGACTAGGTGGTAGAGTTTCGCAGCGACTCACCCGCATTGGTACGTCATGGCGTGTTCCGGTTTGGAGGGTAAGGTAGCCGGTAAACTTACTTTTGCTCAAGGCCTAACATCTCGGCCTAAGGTTGGCAACGCACCATTACCACATTTGGTGTCTCTAGGCGGAGTGAATTTCTTACCATTAGGAAATTCGTCTGCTTGTTTGCCTTCCAATAACATAAAAAAAACGTTATAATCTGTATAAGTACAGAATATAGATTGGTCAACTGCCGCATGTTGACATCCGCCATATTCTTTGTTTATTAAGACGTGCTGTCATATTGTAGAGAACAAAACGAGTGCTCCGTCTCTTGTCAGACAATAAATAAACTAGTTGAACAACAAATCCGAAGAAATTGGTTGACATGTAACGGGTAGTTGAATGTCCAATTACAGAAATGTTTTTGTGTTTTGCGACCATTTAATTTTTTTAAGTGAGAGGTCAGCAAACTAGCACGTGGTACATCTGATAGTTAGAGATAACCAAAGCCTAGAGCCTTCATAGATATTACAGGTGTGTCGCTGTCTTGTGGCGGGGACGTCAGGCCTATTGTGAAAGTCTACTGGCTACCCTACCCTCTGGTCCGGAACAATGACGCAGTCATGTCAGTCAATCACGGAGAATAGGTAAGGCGGTGGATCCCTATCCGGGCAAGTTGTTGCACAGCAGTCGTCCAGCAGTGATGATCTGCCTGGCATAGAGGCAGATAGTCTATTCTACTCGGCGGACCCAGACCAATACGGGGAGAAACGTTTTATAGATACTCGTTTGCGTAAATGCGATTTAAGGGCTCGTCATTTCAGCTACTCAATCTATACTTGCCAACAAAAAAAAAAAAAACTTGCTCATACAATATTTTCAATGTCTCAGTCTCCAGTTGGCTTCATTGCTTGCTAAAAACAATATTATTTTTTGACCATCAGGTAATACGTCTTTTTCTTTGGCTTCCAATATTGTAAAAAGTTGCAGTTGTTGCTCATCTCTTCACTTTAATTTTTTTTATTATATTGGAAAACAAACAAGCAGACAAATTCCTGATGGTAGGAAATTCACGCCGCCTAGAGACACCAAAGATGGTAATGGTGCGTTGCCAACCCAAAGGCCGGGATGTTACGCCTCGAGTAAAAGTAAGTCTACCGGCTACATTACCCTCCAAACCGGAACACGTCATGACGTTACGGCGGCAGGAATAGGTAAGGCAGTGGTACCAATCCAGGTGAGTCGCTGCCGAAGTACCACCAAGTCAGATGTCACGGTGCTAGTGACGGTAAGCCTATGCTCGCCTTTTACGAGCTGACTGGCACGAAGGCAGATGGTCTATTCTGCAAAGGAACCCGAACCAACACGGTTTGTTCCGTATTTTTGTATTCTGCCTTTATTTTATTGGATATGAAAGTTTTGTATAATATTTTTGGTAATGATAATTATCATGTACAGAAAACAAGAGCGTGAAATGGCCTTACGACGTCTGAAGAAAGAAATCAAGATGGAGGATGACGATTACGTAAGTGCTTCCTTGAGCGAGGAGGAAGAGTTCTTGGTGCAATACAAGTCCTTGTTGTAAAACCTATGAGGTGGATAATTGACAAGCCACTTTGACAGACGATTGCAGATCAGAAATTCTGCGATTTAATTGGTCAAGAGCGTTGATGACGTTACAGTTTTCTCAACGTAATTCTGTTGTGGTTCGGATCGAAGTGCGTCATTCGGACAGTTTAAATTCCAATGAAGAATTGATAGCATTGAATGTTACTTTTATTGTGCATATTTGTACACGGCCAGAAAATAGGGACGTTCACTTTAAATGAGACGATATCGACAGCTTGATAACGTTTTAACAACTCTGTGATTCGAAGAAATAACAATTAAAAACTTTAAAAATGTCCAGAAAAATAAATACGAAAACTACTCCGTCACTGAAATTAGAACTAACATTGTCTACTAGTACTGCCGATTATGTAATTGGCATTTAATCTTGCGTTTATTATGTACTTTTACCAAAATAAACGTTGTCTCAAACACACCGCTATTAAAGATTGTAATAAAGACAGCAGCGCGTAGCAGTCTATTTAATTAATAGTCGTCAAAGAGCTATGTGTGTATTATTTAAAATAAACAGAATATGTCTAGCAGAATATGTGTGATGTATAGTATATAAACATAATATATGTAGCGTCCGGACTCTACTGATTTCTAAATGTGTTTTTGAAATGTCCGTCTATTTTTCGATTTGTCTTTGCGGCTATCTAGCTACATTATACACAAAAAGGTTACTTAGTAACAAATCTCTTTGCAAGGTATAAGTGAAGCCAAAACCGCGGTGAATTGTTACCTCATAATGTAGAAGAAAGCAATGAAAACTATGTAATAAATAATATTTATTTGAAATTTAACACGATTATTATTACTTTTACATTACAAAGGTGGATTTATATATTATGCTACATGTCATTATCTGCCAGTTAATATTACTTCAGCTGTAAAATATTTTGATAATATATGTTATATTATAAATCATTTAAATTATATTTTGACTTAAATAAATTATACAAATATATAGTAATATTTTTGACTGCACAATTACTTATTATTATAAGATAAATTTCGTATTATAATGGCTATTCTTTGACAAAACAATACTGACAATACTAACTAAATTATATCTTTAACTAAAGTTCAATTAAAACTTAAATGCGCCTTCGAACTAGTTAACATGTAGCGCAGAACTCATTTCAAGGTATCGGCGGGGAAGTGAGGGGGAGTAACGCACTCTCGCTCATACTCGTTCATAATCATGCTATGTCTCTGCTTAGGTATTGCTGCATAAAACTTTTGTGTTGCGTATACATGTTATTAAAATAAATGTTGAGATTTTGAAAAACACGTGATTTTTGGATAGATACTTAGATAATAAATGTTAGTAAGGTATGACATTATTATCTTGCACATGCCTAATTGTCTTGTTTGTAACATAAAGGTAAGATTAGATAAAAACGTGTTTTTGAACTGGCTCTTAAAGTCACTATTCGATTGTTGCACTCGATTGTAGCAGGCACAATATACTAGTAAAGAGAATAACTTTCGCGCGAAGCTAATTTAAGTTTGCATGAACTGTAAAACATAAGTTACTTATGTATTAAGATATTTTTATTATATTTAATCAAAGTGGCGCAAAAACATCCATAAAGTACTACTATTTAAATTATGCGCTTCGACTTTACACTTTATAATTTTATTTTTAAATTGGCTGACCTTATTTAATTTTAAGCGAAATGATTAATTATATGTAATAACAACTCTATATAGATATCTTTAAAATACATTCGGATTTCCCAAGCTTGACGAATATAGCCGAAGCGCATAATTTAAATAGTAGTACTGTACAAATAGTGATATTTTAATTGTGCTCAACATATATATCCTCAAAATAAAAATAATAATTCCATGCATGAAGTTTTCAGCTTTTCGCACCTACTTGGTTTTGCATTTCTGCCGTCGATATCCATTATACTTCCACAAAAAGTCAACGTAGAATGGACTTGAACTAGCGACCTTTGACCATTGCACCTCTTTCAATTTAGCCACAACGGTACAAACATAAGATACAAGTTGAACGTTGTAAATTTGTTCCTGTTCAAGTATTGTTGTAATACTGCTCTTAACCACATGAACGGCAATTTTTTCGTTAATTTTCATATATCAAGCACTTGAAGTGTTAAAAAATTTCTTAAAGCCATATTTTATATTATGTATAAGTTACTATTCTACTGTCTTTGAAGAAGTAAGTGGTCTTCTGAGAATTTATTGTTATTTATAATGTGTGTGAAATAAAAAAATATTATTCTTAAATTGTTTTTTAATATTTTTTTGTATTTATCATAAGTTTGCACGTGCGATTTTGGTATAATCTTTTCGGATAATTATCAAGCAGCCCATCCCAGCTTCGCATGGGTGGATAAAATTCGATATTATTATAATGTCACAGGTAAACCTTTCCTTGGATCACTTTATATTATAATATTAATACGTGGAGCAAAAACTTTGGACCCCGTTTTACGAAAATTGTGCAGACGAAGGAGTATGAAATTTGGCACACCTATAGTTTACGTGTAGGAGAAGTGCAGAACGCTAATATTTTTCAATAATAATGCTTAAAAAGTGCATTAAATCAAAAAATAAAACATTACACACACTACCATGTTTTTGACACACACAATCAAATAATATAATAATGATAACGATAAAAGTTCACAGATGGCGTACAAACTATATTCATAAAGTTTGGAGTTTGACCACTGGGCGACCTCTAGTACTAAAAAACCGCATCAAAACCCCTGTCGTAGTTTTTAAGATCGAAGCGTACGTAGGGACAGAGCAGGAAGTGACTTTGTTTTATACTAGTTTTATAATTTTTATATACAGTGATTAGGAATTAAATAAAGATAATATACCTTATTTTTCATTTAATTGAATTTCATGATTTTAAGAAATACGTGTCGCCTATTTATACCTTGTAAGCACTGTTAACCTAATGCTGGAATGCAAGATCTCATAATAATTTGTCAATAAAATTCTTACATTGACAGTAGGGTTACTTTATGGACAGTTACTTTACTATTAATATGTCAGAACTGCTGAGCGGTTTTAAATAATTGAGGTATCGTTGGAATAGTCATAGCAGCCCAAATGTTTTAAAGAATGAAATGAAATGAAAATTAGTTATTTGCGAAATATGTGTGTTAAAAATTTGTTACAAAATACTTATTCGTACCTTTATATTCTACCACATTGTGGTGTGCAAATATCTAACCAACTTTTTCTCTTACCATACCAATTACATAGTTTTTATTGTTATTTATTGCGTATTTACATTAGTTAAAATATATTTATTAAAATTACACACACACACTTAAATCCAAATAAAATTATTTAATTTGCAATTTTCCACCAAAAAATTTATGGCGTGACAAAATAGGTAAAATAGTGCGCTTTGAATGAATCGGACTTACCGGAAAACAAAACTCCCAAATATGTCTAGCTCTACATATCACTAAACTGTTTTATTAGTACCAACAATACACACTACTAAACACTCAACGAACGTTTCGCTTCGTAACCGAAGCATCATCAGGAGAATTCGACTGCCCTACATAAAGTTCGAGCAGATACTAGATAAAACATAACAATTTTTTAACATCGTTAGAAACAAACAGTATCACGTTTTGTACTTAGATAATGAAGGTTTTTATTTGTCTTTTTTTGAACCAAAAAGACGAATCACAATATACACAGAAAAACGGGCAAGGGATTTTTCTATTTTTTAATTATGTTTTTTAATTAAGCTATGATTCCCGGGTCGGTTTAAAAAGGTTTCAATTTTCTTATAAAAATAAACTAAAAATTGGACAAATACCACATCACATTGTGGGACTTTAGTGTCGTCGTCTAGTTGTGGGTTTTGTGGTGTTATTTTTGTACCTCTGTCTGCACTTCTTTATACGAGCGTGAAGATACTTTTTTGCTGTATAATTAATGGTGAACGTCGTGCGCTATTGCATACGTAAAAGTGAACACCGAATATATTCATTGGCTTTTTTCTTCGTCTACCTTTAAATTCCATTGATTGGAATCAGAAAACAATGACTAACAAGAGTCACTAGGGTTCGATTCTCAGATCTGTCAATACAAAATGTGTTTTTTTTATTAATTTGTAAATACCACGTTGCCCAGAATTAGATATGTGCCCAGTTAGCGATAGCTTTGCCACCTTGATCCGGTGGTAGTTTTAGTTAGTATTATATAGACTCGTCACAAGTGCCTCTTGTAAGGTGAATGCGAATAAAAATATATTCTATTCTTGGTCGAAGCAGTAAACTTCAGCAAGTCGTAGGTGGCTTGATTGTACGTACCTTTGACTACCAGTTCTGGGTTACAGGCTTTAAGATACTTACTTTTTTGTTCTACGCTTATGCACTTTTTAGTAATAGCTATCTCGTATTGTAAATGAACCCTTTAATTTTTAATATTCGCTACCTAGTTAGATAATGTGCGTTATTTCGTCGCCTCTCATACATTCTACCCACTCGTCATATCCTTCTCGTTATACCTTCCTAAGGTTGCGTTATATGACCTAGGTAAATTATACTATTAATTTCTGACTAAAGGTGGGCGCCATCTAATTACAGACAGAATTTCCAAGGAACGATTATAATGTATGACATTGTCAATCTACATATTTACTAATATCTGGTAATAGTAAAATAAAGTGTTAATTATACAGAATACTTATAATTCTAAAATGTAAATATTGAAATCCCAAATTTATCCTAATTTAGTAACTAATGTAAGTTGGACCAATATAATTGCTTTAAAGGACTAAATAATTAGATTTCAAATTATTTAAATGCAGTTGAAGTAATTTTCCATTTTCAACAAAACAAGAGAAAGGGACTCATTACGGAATTATACTATCAAGATTAGACTTAATTTATTATTGTATTTATCTGTACAAGAGAGCAAATTGTAGTAAGCAACCCGAGATCTAAAGGACATTGATGACATGACTTCAAAAAGAGGACGTTATCAATTTTATTCAAGTAAATATATGTAACGCGGTTATTCGTTCAATAACCTCTAATAATTGACCGCCTCTTTGGTCGAGTGGCTAGTGTACACATCTAACTATATGGACCAACCGCGAGGCTCGGCTTCGATTCCCGACGGGGGCAGGCAGTGTGAAGAACATTTAGATGTCTGCATTTCCCGATCTAGGTGTTTATAAAATTTATTTTGGTATCTATTTATAAATTTCTAAGTATTACAATCGTTGACTAACACCCATAACGCAAGCATATAATTTGCTTACTTTGGGGTTAGATTCAATTTGTGTGACTTGTTTGAATCCCGGGTCGGCCAACAAAAAGAAAATTGGATTTTTACAATTTTCTAATAAAAAAAAATGTTGGTCGGGATAGGAATTGTGCCCGGTTGGCGATAGGCTTGCCACCTATCACATTGTGGGACTTAGTATCTTCGGCTAGTCGTGGGTGCCTTGGTTGTACCTCTGCCTACCTCTTCGGGGATATGGGCGTGAAGAAAGTTTAGTTTAGTTTTTTGTTCAAGGATATTTGTTTATTTATTTATTTAATAACAAACTGATTTTCTTGGAAAGTTTTAATTTTATCATGATCCGACTAATGGTTTTAAGTTAGGTATAACCAAAGACAATATATATACTAATCTCTGGTATAACTAAGCAATGGATAGTTTTTCAATCAACCATCAACTGATGGTAACATAGGTGTAAATGTATGCATTATTATTTATTAAGTCGGTGTAAATCAAAAACAACTGTGGGATCGTAATCGTAAATCGTAAAATTTGATATCTACCATCTCTGCATTAGATATTTCTCCCCGTGTTGGTCCGGGCTACTTTGCAGAATAGACCATCTGCCTTCCTGCCCGGTATCTCATAAAAGGCGAACATGGGCTTACTGTCACTAACACCGTGACATCTGACTAGGTGGTAGAGTTTAGCAGCGACTCACCCGGATTGGTACCACCGTCTTACCTATTCTTGCCGCTAAAACGCCATGGCATGTTCCGTTTTGGAGGGTAAGATAGCCAGTAAACTTACTTTTTCTCGAGGATTAATATCCCGGCATCAGGTTGGCAACGCATCATTACTACCTTTGGTGTCTCTAGGCGGCGAGAATTTCTTACCATCAGGACATGCGTCTGCTTGTTTGTCTTCCAATATCATAAAAAATATATATTGTGCTGAAAAAAAGTGTTGTAATGAAATAATTGGGCTTAGTTTTTTGCAGTAAGCGCTTAAATTATTGCAAAATAAGCGGGCAGCAACAAGTTTATCTCTTCCAAAATATAAAATTTAATCGCCTCTGTGGTCTAGCGGTCCGGGTGTTGGACTTGACTGCATGAGGTCCCGGGTCGGCCAACAAAAAGAAAATTGGATTTTTCCAATTTTCTAATAAAAAAAAATGTTGGTCGGGATTGGAATTGTGCCCGGTTGGCGATAGGCTTGCCACCTATCACATTGTGGGACTTAGTATCTTTGGCTAGTCGTGGGTGCCTTGGTTGTACCTCTGCCTACCTCTTCGGGGATATGGGCGTGAAGATACTTTTTTTTTAATTTTAGCATAAAAGCGTTTGTAACAAAACTTTTAATTTTTGGAAAAAAATATGATTCGACATTAAAATACAAATAATCCCTATCTCCTCTCCCACCTCTACTACCAACCTCTATTTGTTAATAGCGATATTATTATTTTTTTCTGGAAGAAAATAAGTATATGGTGACACTTTACGTAAGTACCTAAAGATATAATACCTGTTAAGTGCAGTACTACCATTTAAATCAGAGGTTCCCAAACTTATTTCATGTAACGCCCACTTTGAAAATCAGTTGTTTTGTAGCGCCCCCCCCCCCTCGTTTTTTTCTTGTCAATAACCTCAATAACTTATTTGTTGCGCCTAGTTTAAAAAAAAACATTTTTTTCAAGATTTATACCGCCCCCCTCTAGGCTTCCAGCGCCCACAAGGGGGCGTTATCGCCCACTTTGGGAAAGGCTGATTTAAATTATGCGCTTCGGCTTTACAATTTTTACTCGTCTTACACTTTATAGTTATATTTTTAAATTGGCTGACCTAATCTAAATTTAAACGAAGTGATTAATTATGTATAATAACAAATCTATATCGATATCTTTCAAAAAACATCCGGATTTCCGAAGCTTGACGAATATAGCCGAAGCGCATAATTTAAATATTACTACTGTAGAATATTTGCGAAATTTTCGTTATTTTGTTGTATATTTTTATTTTGTTAAAGCTGTTAGCTTTTTTAAATAAATAAAAATAAGTTCGTAAGTTTGTTCGTTTATAATATAAAGTAATCACTTGAACCTCAACTTGAACTATAAAAACGGCTTTAATAACTACGTAGAAACCTACATTACTTTTTAATGTCATGGACTAAATTTGGCTGTTCATAATTTTTTTTTTACCGTGAAATATAAATCTTAATACATATAAATTACATGTCACGTTGTTTGTCCGCGATGGACTCCTAAACTACTTAACCGATTTTAATCAAATTTACACACCGTGTGCAGTTTGGTCTAACTTGAAAGATAGGATAGCTTACATCTAAATTTTTCGCGAGCAAAGCCGCGGGTAACAGCTAGTATTATAATATATCGCCATTACAATTTCGTTTAAAAATATAGCGTTTACAAAATAACTATAAATTCTAAAAACATAACGTCATTCTTGACGTACTCGAACTTATCCAAACTGGTGTGCGGTATGAAGATGTACTGCCTCTTCATCTGAAGGATGCTCTTGTCCAGGGTCTCTGTGGACCTGTTCTTGTCGTCGCTCATCTCGTCATAGTCGTGTCTCTTTGAGGATGATTTACGACGAAGCTCCAAGGACTTGATTATGTCCATTGCCTGTTTTGAAATACATTTTTATTCAATCATAGTATACTGTTATCGATATTTATTTTATTTTATTTATTTATTTGTATGATACAGGAAGGCAAACGAGCAGAAGGATTTAATGGTGGTAGGGAATTCAGGCCGCTTAGAGACACCAAAGGTGGTAATGGTGCGGTGCCAACCAGAGGCCGGGATGTTAGGCCTCAAGCAGAAGTATGTTTACTGACTACCTTATCCTCCGAACCGAAACACGTCAACGGCAAGCACAGACGTTATGGCGGCAGGAATAGGTAAGGCGGTGGTACCAATCCGGGCGAGTTGCTGCAAAACTCTACTACCTAGTCAGATGTCACGGTTTTAGTAACGGTAAGCCTATGCTCGCCTTTTACGAGCTGCCTGGCAGGAAGGCAGATGGTCTATTCTGCAAAGGAGCCTGGACTAACACGGGGCAAAAAAAATTAAAAAATAATAAATAAAATTTGACCTTCCAAGAGTAGGCTAGATTTTCCTAAACAGAAAGACGTTATGCAACAAATGTTAATCAAGCACATCTTTAATCCCAGTTTTAGAAGAATCGAACTACTTAGAGCGTAGCTCGTAAAATGCAAGCACTGGTTTGCTTGGCACTAACACCGTGACTGACAAGTTAGCAGTTTAGACTGACGATTCGCTCAAATTATTGCTAGCGCGCCTGTTCTTCTGCCGTTATATCTTATAGCTCGTTACTGTGATGTTCCTGTTTGGTGGTTACTCTAAGCCTATAAACCTTAAAATCATAACATCTCAGCCTCAAGTAGGCAATGCACCAGTAGTTTATCGTTCTCTAAACAAAGTAAGGCATTAGGAAACCCCGTTGTTCATCTGTCTCCCCGTCTCCTGTCAAATCAATTGCTGTTCGTTAGTCTCGCTTAAACTCGAGAACGGCTGAACCAGTTTCCTTAATTGTGGTTTTGAATTATTTGTTGAAATCCAGGGAAGGTTTAATAGATAAGAAAAAAGAGAAAAATGCGAGGAAACTAGGAAAAACAAAATTTTAATTTTTCCCATGTAAACTGAACACGTGGAACAAAGTTCACCGGAACAGCTAGTCTTTTGAATAAAAATCAATTGCTGTTTCTTTGTCTCACCAAAACTCGAAAAAAACTGGACCGATTTGACTAATTTTGATTTTGAATTATTTATGAAAGTCCAGGAAAGGTTTAAAGAAAAGACAAAACGGAAAAACTATGAGGAAACTAGGAAAAACAACATTTAAAGTTATCCTATACAAAACAGAACGGGTAGAACGAAGTTCGTCGGGACAGTTAGTACATATATATATAAAGTGATCTGCTGTTCGTTATTATCGCTAAAACTCGAGGACGGCTGAACCGGTTTCTTTAATTTTGGTTTTGAATTATTTGTTTAAATCCAGGGAAGGTTTAAAAGATAAAAAAAAGAAAAAATGGAAGGATACTAGAAAA
Organism: Calephelis virginiensis; assembly: GCA_002245475.1. Lineage (NCBI taxonomy): Eukaryota > Metazoa > Arthropoda > Insecta > Lepidoptera > Riodinidae > Calephelis > Calephelis virginiensis. The sequence goes on from NJDC01003990.1 coordinate 94,181, forward strand.
CCAAAAAAATATTTTTTTTCATAAAAACTGAACAGGCGGAACGAAATTCGCCGGGACAGCTAGTACCTAATTATTAAGCGCAATAAAACTACAAAAACCAACTCCTATTTTATTAGGTGCCACGCCTATATTTGATCATTATTTTTTTGAAAAATGACTGAATAAAGTTTTTTTTTATTATTTATATCAGACAATTTATTTATTTAACAAGAGTTGTTATATA
>NJDC01003992.1:3257-14242 GCA_002245475.1 Calephelis virginiensis
TCACCCCGCATCTGGGCCCTGTGGGTTTAAAGTACTTATCTAGAATTAGCAAACGCGATAGGTTAATGACGGATATTAGATGATTTCCCTGTGTTGGTCCGGGCTCCTTTGTAGAATAGACCATCTACCTTACGGCAAAGCAGCTCGTAAAAGGCGAGCATAGGCTTACCGTCACTAACACCGTGACATCTTACTACGTCTTACTAGGTGGTAGAGTTTCGTAGCGACTCGCCCGAATTGGTACTACCGCCTTACCTATTCCTGGCGCCATAACGTCAATGCTTGCCGTTGACGTGTTCCGGTTGGAGGGTAAGGTAGCCGGAAAACTTACTTTTGCACGTGGCCTAACATCCCGGCCTCACGTTGGCAACGCATCATTACCACCTTTGGTGTCTCTAGGCGGCGTGAATTTCTTACCATCAGGAAATCCGTCTGCTTGTATGCCTTCCAATATTATAAAATAAATAAATATAAATTATACATAAATAAATCTTTCAATGGCTTTCTCTATTAAAAATGTCGCTCAAAAGAATTAGCAGTTTGCTCATCGAAATTGCCACTTAAGTGGTATTTCCGGTTAAATATTGCACATTATGGCATTCTGCACCATTAATCTAAAAACATTGTCAGCGTCATACATTATCAATATAAAAAAAGAAATAATTGAAAATTGATTTAGATCTATCTAGCTACGTATTTTATTATTAGGAGTTTGTCGAGGTCAAGCAATAATCGACGTTATATCTATCAATGTAAGACATATAAAGAGAAATATTTTAAAAGCTTCTGCAAATTTATAATTAATGTAATTTATTTAATATCCAACCCAAAAAGAGCCTCCTCAAAATAGATTCATAAATTGTCCCACATGTCCTCGATAATCCGTTTATATGGTTCACCTAGCTTAACGCAAATTTCGAAGTATAAATTCGGCTCAATTCAACATTGTCAAATGTACAATCATTCAGAAAAGTGTTTTAATATTGTAACTTATGTTTAACTATTAGTTTACCTGTGACTTCATCAGCGAAGATAAAGAGGTTGATGTTTGAAAAGAAAGTAGCTTACATTTGAGCTCAGGTATTTCGCTATGCGTTTTGAATTTTTTTGAATGTTGAGCCGTGGAAGTGCAACAGACGGATGAACTTTTGCATTTATAGTAAGACTTTTCAGGAGTTTTTTAAAATTAAAAATCTGAAAATGTGCTTTTTTATTTGTTTACTCCAGTATTACAATAAGACTATTTTTGTACCTGTTACTTACGAGAAAAATAAAATAATATAATAAATTAATAAAGAATAATATAACGCGGTCCAATCTATTAAACTGAAAGCTATTTACTTTCAATAAACTTAAAGTATCGAAAGAAAATTGAGTTTCAGCTTTAGGTTTCCGGCCGATGTGAATCTGTATCTTATGACCTGCAAATCTATTTAATTGTTTGTCATCACCAAAATTATAAAAAATCAGGAATCAGCTGCAGCATTCTCAAATAGTAAACCCAGAACTTTGTTATATCAGCTTTAAGAGCAAATCCTTGTGTATTTCGTTATCAGTTTAAATAGCACTGTATCGATGCACGTTCTGTTTTTAACCAACTCCTAAATAAGGAGGAGGTGACTGAAACTTTTTTTGAATGTTTTTTACTCGATTACTCGGCCAATTTTGATTCTTCTCTTTAAGAAAGATAGGACATCATTCCAAGGTGGTCTCACATAAGTTTTATCATAATCCGATTTATGGTTTTTATGTTATACGTAACAGTTTTGAGGTCGTCAAGATAAGTGAAACATTTATGCACTATTAAGTTAAACTCAATAACTACTGTCGATAAAATGTATGCAGGACCATTTCGGTAATATTTTATATCTTCCAAAAAACAATAATGATCAAATCGCGTCGTGGTACCCAATGAAGTAATTGTAATCGGTTTATACAGTTTCACTGCGCTTTTTTAACACCTACAAAACTATAAAGCCATTCATTATTAAAGACTTTTCTCCCGGACAGTACACTGTAGATACTTCTCATAAAGCGAGGTACAGTTTTACTACACAAGTTTTTTTGGGACAAACTCTAAACTATAGGAATTTATTTAAACTTCAGTAGGTAATTTAAATAAAAACTTTTTAAAAACCAATATCCTGATGAAAAAACTTTTAAAAATAATCAGGAGGTTTAAAGTTAGTACGCGGTACGTAATTTTAAAACCTAACATTTTTCATTATAATGTTTTGACATGGTTTCAAGGAGATTGTGACTTTTTAGTAGGAAGCTTCCTTCGACGAACCCGAACGACGAACCAAATAACGATTAACCTGATGCAAAGGTAGATCCTTTGCATCAGGTTAATCGTTATTTATTGCACCTATTAATAACTGAACTATTTTATTAATTAAAAAGGGAATTTTCCTAGCGAGCGATGTCTGTATTCCAGGGAAAACTGACATTTAGAATAAAAATAGGGAAGGAGGAGATCTAAATTCGTCAAGTTTTAGCTTCCGGTAAGTCCAATTCATTCTTAGCGCACTATTTTGTCTGTTTTGTTACGCAATAATACGTATACATTTTTTGGCGGAAAATTGCAATAATTTTATTTAGATTTAAGTATGGATTTCCGCAAAGTAACGCCTTCTTCTATTAATTTTTTTAATTATATTATACACAATTTTAACCGACTCCAAAAAAAGGTGGTTTTCAATTCGACTATGTATTTATTTTGTATATTTGTTACGTCATTTTTTGAAATATAGGTCACAATATCATGATTCTAATTAGTGGTTTGTTAAGTTATAATTATTAAGTGGTACTCAGAAACTTCTATTAGGATGTTTATAAAATTTATGAGAAACCATTTTGGAAAGAAAAGAAAGAAAATATATTTATTTGCGGAATATGCGTGTTGAAGTTGTTACAAAATTATTTAAGCTTTCCAGCACATTCTACCATATTGTGGTGTGCAAATATTTTAGTATTTTAGAAAGTGATTATTTAATTATATACACAATGTTTTAATATTCATACAACAAATAGTTTTATTATTACAATTTGAATTATAACTTAATATATTATATTATGTTAATAAATTTAACCCTGTCTACCGTAAACTACCACCGCTTCCAAACCTAGCCAGTCGGGAGAAGAAACGGCGAAACAAACTCCCCTGGCAGCCAGTAGTATAACACATCATCCTTGTAATACCATCGTTTCCACCACCATGCCATGGAACCATTTGCTATCATTCAAAAAAGGAATATCTAATCGCGATGTGGTACACAATGAAATAGTTGGGATCGGTTTTTGCAGTTTTGCTACGCTTAAAATACTTTTAATCAAAGAACAGCTAACAAAAGAAATATAATTTTATTATATAATTTATTATCATATTCTTATTTTGCAAATTCAACGAAAACAGACACTGCTTTTTATTTATTGGCAGACTTCTTATTGTAAACACATCATGATAAAATACATACATGTGTAATGTTAACATTTTTTATGATTTATAACTCCTAGCGGAGTTCATAGCCCTGTGTTACAAAGTCTCGGTGGTGCCTCAGTCCTCTGACAAAAAACTTTTTTTTTTGTTTCTCTGGAATAATAATATTAAATATTTTTTTTGTCATCGAAATCATAGGAATAGGATTATAGAAGTGCAATAATGTTCTATAGCAAATTTAGTTGTATAAATACCGTTGGAATCGACGTGTAACTTAACAACATCTCTTTATCTATTTTCAACAAATGTTGATATTATTTACACCGAAAGAGATAACAATATTTTTGTCTTTGCTCATTTTGGTGTTGATTTAAAGTGACGTCATGACAGTTCTAATGTTTGCCAAGAACGCCATATTTTATGTTCAATTTTATAGTGATTTACTGTTACAATTGTCGATATATTATTTTACGTTACCAAAAAACAATATTCGGACGAGATATGAATGGATAGCATTGCTGTTAAAAATATCAGCCACAGTCTATCGCAATAAAAATTCTTTCAAGTGCTCACTTTAAAGTAAAGAAAGTGGTTTGAATGTAATCTGATCACATTTTTTGTAATGTTTTGTAATCTTGTCACAAATATAAAGAGTCAACTTGTATGAATAATAAACCACAAACAATTTTAATAAAATGTGCTTGTGAAAATAAATAAATATGCTTTCTTTCTTTTCATTAAATTTCCATATTTATAAGCCAATTGAATAGCACTAAGTAAGTAAGTAAGTTGATAGTTGCAATTTCATTCGGTAGGTAAATAATAATTATTATCTATTTAGCTAAACTTAACTATCAATCGTCACTAATAGACCAAGCATCGATATTAATACTCTACTTTTTCTGGACGGCCTTATATTGTCAGAATGGCAGCCATATTTAGTATTCAACGGCAAGCTTTTTTCATAGGTATTTCATGCCCATATACTTAGAAATCAATAATCGAAATTGAAGAATTTGGTTACAAGAAAAAAACATCGAAACGAAATATATGGTATAGCTTAATAAAGATACACCTGGTTTGTTTATTCCTGCTGCTACAGCATTAGTGCTTGCCACTGTAGTGTTTACATTTAAGGGGGTACGGTAGCCGGTAACGTTGACAACACAGTTAATATAACCTTCATAAATTTCTTCATCAGGAAATCCATCTGCTTGTTTACTATCTAACCTTACAAAAGTACAGGTCAAAACTTAGATGAAGTCGCGGGTACATACTTTTAGATGTATAAATCAAAATTTAGATACCTTAATCCAGTTGAAACAAGTTTTTCAACTAAATTAAAACCTAAACCTAAATTCAAACACAAATAAAACTTCGTTTTGCTTTGAAACAGCTTCACTCTGTCGTAGCCGTAAGGATCAATTTTATATCAATTTGCATTTATCAGAGGCCGAGAGATAGTAATGATTGATTTAGAGGTTTCCACAGGGACAGAAGACGCTTTGAGAATTATCAGAAAGCTATTAATGATCACAGGGAATTGTGGACTGTGGTAATGAGGAAAGAAATTGGTATTGCAAAAATTACGTATTTGTAACGGAATATTTGGTACATATTTATTTACAGTCAAATTAAGAATTTAGTTTAAGGATCCAAGGAGGGATTCCTCCAAAGGGGCGCGTAGAGATATGTCAAGGGGTAGAACATTCTTTGAATTTCAAGGTGCTGATAGACTTGAGCATTTACTTTTAACAGAACATCGAGCATTCGACGTTTTTATATGTCGAACTGAACAACGAGCCAAGCGAAGCAGAGAGCCAAACATTGCTATGAACATTTTCATGAGCATTCTAGTGAACGCTCTAATCGATGCTCGTTAGAAAATATTCTTCACGATGATGTCAGACTTGACGGTCGCGTGTGCTGCATTTATATTTATTGGTAATTCTCATTACGTGGAAAAAAAAGAAACAGAGCAACAGGGGACGCGGAACGATGATTTGCTCGGCAAAAAGCTCGAAGCAACGCTCGCTAGAATGCTCTTCAGAACGCTCGATAAAATGCTCGCTAAAATGTTCTCGTTATTTTTTTGTGATGTAACATTCGCACAAATGCTCATTACAAGTGAATGCTCAAGTCTATCAGCACCTTAACAAGAAAAAATACTCGGGTAAATCACAATGTGAACATTATTCATATTTAAACATGATATGTAATATCTTTATGTACTATTTTAGTCAAAAATCATGAATTTTATTAGAATTAATTTGAGTATTGTAAATAATGTGGGTGTTTTTATTTGTTGTTAAAGGCATTAAAATTAGAAAGCAAAACTTTTCATGCCCCCTTGGCTTAAGGCGAGATGTGATGACATATGACTGCATGATAATAATTCATAATTAAGCGTTATACTAGATTATGTTATAATTGTACGCATAGAACAGCATCTTAAATAATTTAAAAATATACAGGGTGTATTTGACATTGTAATGAAAACTTCTGAAGTTGTTTAGATACATATCAGACTTCAAAATTACTTTTACAGTTTTTGTTGGAAACAAGTGGTTAAATATTTGTCGCTACAAATATTTAACCACTTGTTTCCAAAGTATATGCATCAAGCCGCGCCTTGCGAGCTGTAAGTGCTGACTTAATATGCTGTTTTGTTACATTGCCAGTTTTATTAAAAAATGTGTTATTTATTAAATGAAAATCGATTTGCGTTGGATAGTATTAATAAATAATAGTGAAATCAATAAAAAAAAGTACAAAAAAATATAAAATTTCCGTCACTAAACTCTAACTACATATTATGCATGTCTATCATGTCCAGAATCCACAGTTTCATTTTTCGTTACGCTGTCATTTACGGTGTATATACAGGGTTACTGGTACCTAATGTATAACCTTTCTAGGGCGGCTTTAGTCCATCAAAAGCAACAACTTTTGTTCTAAATTTTTGAAAGTCGGGAAAAAGAATTTGGTTCTCCATACATTTTATCAGAGGACGACGAATGAGAGAAAGGACCCTGAATCCCCATTTAGCATGATCATCGAATCACGCCGGGACGGATTGACAATTTGGTTGTGTTACTTAGTATCAGGAGAAGGTTCTTATGGAGAGAAAACCCAGAAAATTGCAGAGAAAGACGAAAAACTTTACTTCATATTTTTTACATACAAAATGTTAGTAGCTAAGAATGTCAAGCGATACGAAGTTCGCTGGGTCGGCTAGTAATAAATAAATATCCCTAGACAAGTACCAAAATTGAATCTAACCCCAAAGTAAGAAAATTATATGCTTGTGTTATAGGTGAACGGTCAGCGATTCTAATACATCTAAATAGATAATGATGATTAAATAGATAAATTTGATGAACACCTAGACCTGGAAATGCAGACATCTAAATGTTCATCACACAAATGCCTGCCCGTCGAGAACGAGGTGGTGTAAAAGTTATTTTATGATATCGTGGTTAGAGTACAGCTCCTACCACGAGTTTACGGCGCTGTATTCACTCGCGTTTCTGACATTTATTTTGAGGAAAACTTTGAACCAGGGCCTCTACTGGTAACTAGGTATTCAGATCTAAAGCGCAATGGATTTCGATTCCTAAACTATCGAACGTAATCCATAGCAACTTATTTATTCATTTATTTTAATCTTTTATTACACTTTAATAAATGTACAAGGCAAACTTAATGCCAAAAAGCATTTCTCCCAGTTTACCCTGGGTAATGGTGACAAAAACAATGGTAAGAGTTCTGTTACTGTTTATTTATTGTATTAAGCTTTGTTCAAGGCTCGACATTGTCGTGTTCCGTGCTCAAGGAAATCATTAGATAGCGAGCCAATATTATATTAAATGGTGTATTAAAACAAATTTTGTTACAAAAGTAAAACAACTAAGCCGGGTGAATAAATCTACAGTGAACGTACATTACATCATTTTCCTCCCCGGCTTATTAACAATCTACAGGCTAGTTCGAGAAAATCTTTAACAGAAAATATACACATAAAATAAAATTGTATTTCTTGCATAGTATGGAGAAAGTAGTAAATATTTAAGAATTCAAGAATATGTTTATACCTTTTATAATATTACCAATATGTGGTACATAATTCATGTTTGATAAAACTTTTACTTCGTCAACCTTATTACTTATTTATTTTTCTTTATCCAGAGACGAAAAGATAAAATAACTAGAGCTGTATATTATATACGTATGGTAGCATTTTTTAAAAATAATAATAAACATTAAAAAATATCCCTGGACGAATCACACAAATTGAATCTAACCCCAAAGTAAGCAAATTATATGCTTTTATTATGGGTGTTAGTCAACGATATTAATACATAGAAGTTACTTAAATAGATATCAGAATAAATTTAATAAACACCCAGACGGAAATGCAGACATCTAAATGTTCATCTCACAAATGCCTGCCCCGTCGGGGATCGAACCCGAGCCTCGCGGTTTGTCGATGTAGTTAGGCGTGTACGCTAGCCACTCGACCAATGAGGCGGTTGACCTTTATGGTTTTTAAATGCTATTCCATCTTAATAGCGCATTATGTGTTTAGTCAATAAATTAATTAAAAAAAACAAATCAATTTATTCGGTACACTTTAATTATGACGTGATCATTAAATATATCTGTGTGAAAACTCACAAATGCTATAACTTTTACAAAGCAGATTTTAATTTAATTACTTATCAGATAAAAAATACTAATTGAGCAAAGTTACTTCACAAACTTTTTTCTGAGCAGTCTTTAAACTCCTTCTACAATACTACTGATACAATAATTAAGCAATGTGCTCCGCTAGCTAGTTGTAAGTGTGATCGATTTCCGGTCTCGTTCTCTTCGTCATTGATACTAAAAGCAAGCAAAGAATAAGTACATATTAATAATACTTTTAAAAGCAAGCAAAGAGCTTAGGTTAAATGTTCAAATTTTAGAAATAAATGTGATATTTTCTCAACAAAGAAGATTGTTTAAAAAACAATGTGACATATTTTGCCGGAGGTACAAGGAGTCATTTGAAAATAGCATTACAGTAAAAATAAAACATTTTTGGAAATATGTGTCTAATCGTAAAGGAAATCTGAAAATTCCATGTACAATACTATATGAACACTTTAGTTACAGTAACCCAGAAAATATATTTATTTTGTTCTCAAGTTTATTTTCATCAGTCTTTGAACCATCTTCATGTCATTTAAATCATTAGCAGCCACCTGAGACTATATCTGATTTTAATATTAATGTATTATCTTACATTTATCTTAGCAAGGCTTAAATCTCAAAGGAACTTAAATTATTTGATGTTTCAAAGGGACCTGGGCCTGATAGTTTACCCCCAATTTTCTTTAAATGAACTACTGATTGTATAAGTGAGTACATATTATTTCAACAGTTATTTGGTTTGAGGCATTTTTCCTGATATCTGGAAACTTGCCTTATAACACCCATCCACAAACTCCACTAAATGTAATGTGCAAGACTATAGGCCAATATTTATTTTGTTCGTTTTATCCAAATTATTTGAAAGGTTAGTTTATGATCAGGTCTACCCTATTTTACATACCTTTGTTATTGGGGAACAATATAGTTTTGTAAAAGGTATGTCTACTACGTTTAATTTGTTGAAATTTATTGCTTTTTGTTGATGCATATTGATCAACGGAGTCAAGTTGATACCGTATACACAGATTTTAAAAAGGCTTTTAATAAAGTTAAACATGTGTTATTAATTAACACGCTGGTGATATACGAGGAAATTTGCTACGCTGGTTTGAATTTGACTTCCAAAAATTATTTCAAAAAATTGTAATTATTGGATATCATTCAAGAAGTATTTTAAGTACTTCAGGTGTACCGCAAGGCTCAATACTCGGATCACTGGTGTTCATACTGTTCATCAATGACATTAAAAATGTTTGAAAAAAGTCTAAATTTCTGAGAAATGCAGATGACCTTAAAAATTTAAGTTATACAAAAGTAAGTTTACCGGCTACCTTACCCTCCAAACCGGAACACGTCATGACGTTATGGCGGCAGGAATAGGTAAGGCGGTGGTACCAATCCAGGTGAGTCGCTGCGAAACTCTACCACCTAGTCAGATGTCACGGTGTTAGTGACTTTTACGAGCTGCCTGGCAGGAAGGCAGACGGTCTATTCTGCAAAGGAGCCCGGACCAATACGGGGGGACGTTACAACTTTGAGTAAAATTATTAATAATACCTAAATTCAACTGTGTTAACTTACTAAGATTTATATCTTTTGCTGTACCAAGGACTGTATCCAAACGAGAGGTACGAGCTAGTCATTTGTTTGCCATGGGTATTTGCCGCACAAATGCTTTCCGACGCGTTCCTCTTCGACGTATGGTTTAAATGATTCGAATAAATTTAAGTCAGCTTATTATAGAAAAATAAAACAATGTTAAATACTCATTCCAACCGTACCTGCATTTATGTGTTTAAATTGTCATTAATAATTCAGTTAGATGTTTTATGAAACATTTGACCTTTGAGTTTTTTAATTTACATTTTTACATGCAATCAAATTTTAATAATTATTTTTTCGATTTATATAACAGTGATATAATAATCTGTGAATCGCATTGTTGGTTCCATTATTACATAATATACTTTGTAATTTATGTTCCAGTACGATCGATAATCTATTGGATATTTGTAAATTAAGATAACAAAAAAATGGAGACATACAGTCGGATAAGAGCTTTTGATCTATTGCATTTGAAAATAGTCCTAGGTTCTTTTCTTAGACATCCAAACTACACAATTTTACTTATTTTTAAAGTTTAGGAAAGTCCCCAAGGTTAGCAACACATTAGCCAATAAAACCTACTTCTGTTGCCACGACAAGACTTACCTTTGGAGTACCTGGGGTTTCCAATAATCTTGTTCAGGAGGCATCTCGGTTGTTGTTGATGGTTGGCAACGTCACATCGTTTTCACTACCAACGTCATAGTGTAACTATGTCATTATAAAATTGAGAATCCCTTGGTCGTTTTCCTTGCAATACTAAAAGAGACAACCGTATAGATGCATATTTTATTTAAATCCTTAGTTCACTGTAATTGGCTTTTAAATCAAGGAGATGTATAATTAGTAATAATTAAACTACATTCGTAGCCAAAACTGGATAATATTCTGTTTCCAAAATACTCGTAAACGCTAAGACGTGTTCAAGTGCAGTGTAAACATACGACACAATATTATGTAAAAACATACACAATTATTCAATATTGTTACATTTGCAAAATAAAGTACTTAGAGAAAAAGTATTAAAATTGATACAAAGATTATAACTTTTCACATTCATAATTCTCTTGAAAATCCCTTTGAACACAATCATGAAAAAAAAACTTTTTTATTAAAACACCATTTCAGTATAATTGGTAGAAACTACTAGTGATATCCTATCAACACACAACAATCAATTGAGTTTACACATTACGTACACTTTTTCCATAACTATTGTCAAATAAAAATATTTTTGAAATTTTTT
>NJDC01003992.1:14464-30924 GCA_002245475.1 Calephelis virginiensis
ATTTTGTAAAAACATACACAATTATTCAAGATTGTTACATTTGCAAAAAAAAGTACTTAGAGAAAAAGTATTAAAATTGATACAAAGATTATAACTTTTCACGTTCATAATTCTCTTGAAATTCCCTTTGAACACAATCATGTAAAAAAAACTTTTAACAGTGCACTAACTCCCACAATGTTATAAGAACATCATTTCAGTATAATTGGTAGAAACTACTAGTAATATCCTATCAACACACAACAATGAATTGAGTACATTACGTACACTTTTTCTGTAACTATTTTCAGATAAAAATATTTTTTTGAATTTTTTTATTTCATTTAAATCAAATATTGACAGTAATTTTGTATTTTTGTTATGTTTTGTGAAAACAACCCTATCCAAAACGAGCCTAGAAATAATTTATGACTATTATAAATAATATATATTTTCATAGCCGTCAAAATAAAGGCAAATAAAAAAACACGCTATTCATACTAAGGTCCAACCATGAGCGTAACAACTTGTTGAAAAGTCTGAACTTAAAATAATATGTGCCTAACCGACTCCAAACAGACGAGGAATATATCTGAATAATGCATTTATTCGGCCAAAAACTAATGGATATTAATGGTTAATTTTTGAAAAAAGTAAGTTTCATTGCTTAGAGGTGGCTTTATATTAGTAGTATAGACAAGTGGTTTTTTAGTTCTATTAAATACCCAATTCATATTTTTTGCGTACCTAAAATGATGTTGTAATAAAATTAGAGTTGGTTTTTAGCATTGAACTGCACTTAAATTATTTTCACATGTTTCCTGATTGTTTATTTATTCCGTAACATAGATAGTTAAAATTTTGCTAGTTACTTCGATCAATAGTGACACACTCAAAAAAACATAAATTATTTTCAGCTTTATTTAAGAATTTAAACCAAATAAAAAAATATGCTGGCGGCGTAGTTCAAAATATTTTACCCTGTATTTTCATTAGAAGCCGTAGAAATTGGTAGCATGCACTAAACGCTAGAGAGACGCCTACACTGTTAAACATAACGCCTGCATTAATGAGAATTTGCGCTAACTACAATAAAATGTACTGTGACTGTGATACATTAATCTGTAAGGACAATAAGAGCAAAAGTCATAGTAATTTTATAATTGCAAAAATGTGTATATGAACGCCTGTTCCAGTCAAAAGGGCCAAGTCCGATTCCCCATTAAAATAGTTATTCGATCAACTACTGGTAAGATCCTTTTTTTTCGATTTTGATTGTCAGTATTTATGTTTTTTCACCCGTCACAGAAAAAGTATTGAATAATTTTTAATTGTTTTTTAGTATTATGGAATAGTGTATCAATCTACACTGAACCCTTGGCATATGGTTATTATACGGTATTTATCATAATTAAAGTATCTTCACGTTTTTTTTAGAAAATTGGAAAAACCAAATTTTCTTTTTGTTGCCCGACCCGGGATTCGAACCCGGGACCACAACCAGTCAAGTCTAACACCTGGACCGGTAGACCACAGAGGCGATACCATAATTAATTCGTACAAATCCAGGTTTTCAGATTCAAATCTATAAAAAGTGTGGATTTTATTATGTGTTATTACTATCACATTAATTAAAAAGTTTCTTGGTATTTAATAAAAAATAAAGGCAGATACTGTAGGTTTAAAAGCGCACATTGTATTATAAGTGAACTACTTAAGATAATAGTGTACTGACTGATTTTATACGTGACTTATATTTTTTAGTACACTACTTTGACATGATAACAAATGTAACAGCTACCAACCTGTTAGATATTTTATGTTTAGGATAATCTAGTTTCTCTTAAAAGTTTCGTATAGGTATCTTAGTATCGATTAATATGATATTAGTCTTTTGAAATACTTATCGTTAAAAACAGTATTTAATCAGATTAACTGTATTTGTATGCAGTTTTAGGTAACATTCTAAGTAACGATATTGGAGGGTCTTAGTTTTTCTCTTTAATGTCAAATGGCAAAATTAGTCTCGTTACTACTCGTATAATATCCATACTAACATAACGTATTCCTATCAAACACAATTATTTTTATTCACTTCCTATTGTAATATTCCGATTTTTAACTGTACCAATCGCTACTGGAATCTTAAATCTCACATGTCCCAATAATTTCAAACATATTGTCACCCTACTTAAAACTAGTCTAGTGACTGTCGTACCGTTACAAACACTATTTGTTCATATCAACCACACTTGTATGCAGTTCCAATGGTAATATTCCGGTAGTTAACGATAACAAACGGTACTTCCAGATAACGTTAATTGATTGGAATGTCCCACCGGCATCATAGAGTATAAAACAACTTTTATCTGTCTAAATAGGTTCGTACTTTTTATTAATCCAATATCCTCTTGGCCAAAGTTTATACATCGAGGCTCTGAGGTGTTATGTTAAAATATCTCACAGAGATTTCGATATCACTGGTGATAATCAATAATAAAGCGCTCTGTCAGGTGACGACCACAAGAAACAAAACTACTCGTATATAATTTCGGTTTACGGGGGTTATCAACAATATAATCATGTCTAACTTTCAAGTTGAAATCCTGAATGTGCAGGAGCATTTAAACGAAGACCTTACGTCTTAAGCGAGCCACCTTTATTTTAAATAAGAATTTATTTACTTATATTATTACTACACATTTTTTGTTTTCGGCAACGCATCTGTGATACTACTGGTGTTGCGGATGTTTTTCTTACGATATTGGAAGTCAAACAAGCAGACGGATTTCCTGATGGTAAGAAATTCACGCCGCCTAGAGACATCAAAGGTTGTAATGGCGTGATGCCAACCTGAGGCCAAAGTTTCTGCTTCATGTATTAATATATAGATTAATATAGCTACTTTTTTTAATGAAATAAAAATAAAATAGAATATAAATTTCATGATATCTATTTAATTTCATTATGTACCTAACACATATTAGCAGTTTTATAGGAATCTTTCTTTAAGGGTTTCTTTAAGGGGCTTAAGCCTTGCCATACATATCCAATCAAGGACATATTGTATTGGATTAAAAATACTCACACTTTTTAGTATTTTTTACAGAAAAACAGACGTCAGCAGGGTATTTTGTTTAATCACATGTAATGACTAAAATTATTTTAAAAATACCCCAACCACTTTGAATGGAACAGAGATTAAAATGTTGGTATCATTATTTTACAAAACTGTACGGACTTTAGACTTTAGATAAGAATATTTGCTGCGCTAAGCGACGTAAAGATCGATAGGGCAAATTATTAATTTTGGCCGTTGATACGAGTAGCTTGCAGTTCCCCGTATTGGTCCGGGCTCTTTTGCTGAATAAACCATTTGCCTTGCTGCCAAGCAGCTCGTAAAATCGATCATAGGCTTACCGTCACTAACACAGTGACATCCTACTAGGTGGTAGAGTTTCGTAGCGACTCGCCCGGATTGCTACCACCGCCTTACTTATACCTGCCACCATAACGTCCAAAGCTTGCCGTTGACGTGTTCTGGTTCGCAGGGTAAAGTAGCCGGTAAGCTTACTTTTGCTCAAGGCCTGACATCCCGGCCTCAGGTAGGCAACGCACCATTACCACCTTTAGTGTCTCTAGGCGGCGCGAACTTCTTACCATAAGGAAATCCGTCTGTTTGTTTGCCTTCCAATATCATAAAAAAGAATATACATAAAAATTTGGGCTCGAACTTATAAACTCTTCTTTTTTTAGAAATCAGTTAAACAGTCAGATATTTCTTAGACCAAGTGTTAATATTTTTCTTCAAGTACACTCTTGAAGCACGTTATGACAGCCGTTCTTTTATAAAGCCAGCTGTAAAACTTTGGAACTCTCCCCCTCGTAGATGCTTTTTTCAACCTTTTTTTTCTATATTTTCCTAGTATTTAATTAAAAAAGCATCTTCACGCCCATATCCCCGAAGAGGTTGGCAGAGGCACAACCAGGGCACCCACGACTAGCCGAAGACACTAAGTTCCATAATGTGATAGTTTGCAAGCCTATCGCCAACCGGTCACACATCCAATGCCGAGCAGCTTTTTTTTATTAGAAAATTGGAAAAACCCAATTTTCTTTTTGTTGCCCGACCCGGGATTCTAACCCGGGACCTCATGAAGTCAAGTCCAACAACTGAACCGCTAGAACACAGAGCAGTATTTAATTAATATTTAAAACTAGGTTTAAATAGTAATATTTTCTAAAATATAAACGTTAATTTCTACGATCAATCTGATTCGGTTAGATTTAACTAGTTTAACTTCTTTTTAGTTTAGTTTTTTTTAGTTTAGTTTATCACCTCTGTGGTCAAGCGGTCCGGGTGTTTATTATTATTCCAATTTTCTAATAAAAAAAAAATGTTGGTCGGGATTGCAAATGTGCCCGGTTGGCGATAGGCTTGCCACCTATCACATTGTGGGACTTAGTGTCTTCGGCTAGTCGTGGGTGCCCTGGTTGTGCCTCTGCCTACCTCTTCGGGGATATGGGCGTGAAGATACTTTTTAGTTTAACTTTCTATAATATTTGAATTTGATGAATAAGCATAATATATTTCTCCTGTTTTCACGAGTACCATCGCGCAAGATCTCAACATTCCATATTTTAAGGTTGCCTGAGACAGGTTTTTTTTCAAAATGACTGCTGCTGTGTACGTCTAAAGACTTTTACAACGTCACCGGGCTAGTGGGCGAGCAAAGTGCTCAGCCAGAGATTGAAATATGGGTGGGGCCTAAACCCCCTCCCAAAGGGTGTCTCCGGTGAGACCGTACCTCGGCTTAGGGTGGGATCGTGGTTAAAAGATCTGAAAGAGGTCGCTGATTTGGCGATAGGAACGCCTTTTTGTGTCATTCAGTGTTCAAATATTTTTTTATTAGCAATAGTAAAGAACCTACATCGACTCACCCCGAGCTGATATAAAACATATTTTAATTTCAATTGAATAAAACATATTTTATGGTCAAGTAAGTATAGTAGCGATCTTATTAAAAGTGGGTTGCCTAAACAAATTCTGGACCGAATATTTTTAATAATTAAAAAAAATGTTTTTCATGTTGCCAATGTTTTTTTGTCAAGTAACCCTATACATCAAAATAAATTGTAATAAAAATTGTAAAAAATTTAATAAAACTGCACATATGTTTATATATGTTTTTTCTACTATCCGATAACGTGAAAGTAACTAGCATCGACAATTATCTGTTTATACCTGGCAATCCAGATAAATAACAGGCAAGCCAAATTCTGCAACTTCATCTTATACCTACTTTAAGTCGGGATAAAATCTTAATACTGCACCAATTAATGAATAAAAAAACATTTTAAAAAAAGTAAAAAAAAAATTGTCTAGGATTTTCTTTGGCAACCTATTGTTAGTATATTTTCTGATATACTAAATTTGCTACAAGACCGGTTGAATCCTATTGTCAGCTCGGTGTAGGTCGACCTAACTTCGGATCTTCTTTTATATAAAATTCTCGTGTCACAATGTTAGTCTGCATACTCCTCCGAAACGGCTTGACCGATTTTGATGAAATTTTTTGTGCTTATCCGGTATCTATGAGAATCGGCCAACATCTATTTTTCATCCCCAAAAATTTTAAGGGTGGTCCACCCCTAATTTTTTTTTGCAATTTACAGACAAAATTTTTTGTTTTTATTTTTTTTATGATACAGCATGTAAAAGTACATACAACCCTTAATTTTCACCCTTTTATCACCAACCCCTATTTTTTAATAGTCATTTTTTATACCGGGTCGATAACTGATCAATCGTCATTTAATTAGTTATATGGCAAAACAACGTTTGCCGGGTCAGCTAGTAGACTATAATAAATTCTTGTTCTTGTAGGTATTTGGTACATGCACGAAATAAAAACATCGTTGTCTGTAGAATTGATCTCCCTATCATCACCACTATGTGCCTTTGGCCAATCGTACTCCTGGTTGTACTTCTGCCTATCTTTTTGGGTATATTATTTTATTATTATTATAATATTATTATATTAAATTAATATTATTATATTAAAGATTTTTTAAGAGATCAAAAAACACTGCTCTTCTTGTTTCTTTCAAAAAACAATTAAAGAAACTTTTTCTTAGAGTTATTTAGCTTTGTTTGTGTAACATTTTTAATTATTTATACGGGATACTCACGATCTCTTTTTATTTTATTTGTAGATATTTTATTGAGTCCCGTCGTGACCACGGCCTATGCAACTAGGCCGAAATATCGACAAATAAAATAAAAAGAGATCGTGAGTATCCCGTATAAATAATTAAAAATGTTATTAATTCGCGACGATTTAAGTTTAAAATCTTTTGTTTGTGTACTTTGTTATATTCCGATATGTATTATGTTTAGTATGTAATTGTATTTAGTGTGTAGTTATATTGTTTGTATAATTTTGTACACCAGGTCTACATATTCCATTTATTGTTTTCCTTTAACGGGTTGGCTGGAAGAAATTTCATTCATTTGAGATAAGCTCGAACTTTGTACTTATGTTTACTTTAGTCTTAAGTTTTTCTGTATTTTTTGTTGTGTACAATAAAGAGTTGATAAAGAAACTGAGGTAGATGATAGATGTTAAAGGTGCGTCGCTATCTCGTGACCGGGATCTTGAGCCTATCCTCCGGACCGGAACATGACGGTCATTACGGCGGCCAGGTAGTTCTTACCCGGGCAAGTTGCTAAACTGGTCTCTACCACTACTCATTTGCTATATTTAACCTGCGCTCGCCTCTAACAAGGAGCAGAAGTTATAGCCTACTCGGCGGAAAAAAATATTAATTACTAGCTTCCGCCCGCGACTCCGTCCGAGCGGATGTCCGTCTAAAACTGAAAAATTAAGATTTATTTTTTTCTACATATTTTTTCAGGATAAAAAGTATCCCATTTTATTCCCAGGATAATAAGGTTATAATTATACCAAGTTTAGTTTTCATATGATGCCTGTACATACATACAGACAGACAGACACACAATTTTTTTTTAAATCACATATTTGGGTTTGGTAATCGATCCAGTAACATTCCCTGCTAATTATTTTTTCAATATTTTCAATATACAGATTGGACCCTTCTACAGATTTATTATATATGTATAGATTTTGTTCCATTACAATTAATACGTGATGCCAAAACTTTGGACCCATTTTTACGAAAATTGCGTTGACGGAGGAGCATGAAATTTGGCACACTTATAGTTTATGTGTAGGAGGAGTATATTAAATCAATAAATAAAACATTACCCACACTACCATGCACTTGACACACACAAACAAATATATTGACGTTGACGATAAAAGGTCACAGATGGCGCCCTAACTATTCAGGAAACAAAGTACATAGTTGGTTTTAAGAAATGATGATGGCGTTCTTATCAACAAGATATTAAAATTTGGATATTAAAATATTAAAATGATCGAATTTCGACCAATGGGCGACCACTAGTATCTTCAAATATCGTTGACGAACACACATACATATGATATTTTGTTCACTTGAATCATATTCTTGTTATAGCCAATATTAACAACCTATCCGCAGATAGAGATATGCCTACTAGAGTGTTATTGCTAAGATAGTTTTGTTAAAGATCGAAAAATATCAGCGGTTACCTACCTGGCAACTGGTCTATATTAGCACTATTTTTTATCTCAGATAGTTTATTAATACTGGCCATAAGTCTGTATTTGCTTGTTTGGATCAGTTCCGATCAGGTCCGGGCTCCTTTGCAGAATAGACCATCTGCATTCCTGCCAGCCAGCTCGTAAAAGGCGAGCGTAGGTTAACCGTCACTATAACCATGACATCTGACTAGGTGGTAGGTAGAGTTTCGCAGCGACTCGCCCAGATTGGTACCACCGCCTTATCTATTCCTGCCGCCATAACGTCAGTGCTTGCCGTTTTGCGTGTTCCGGTTTGGAGGGTAAGGTAGCCGGTAAACTTACTTTTGCTCGAAGTCCCAGCCTCAGGTTGGCAACGCACCATTATCACCTTTGGTGTCTGTAGGCGGCGTGAATTTCTTACCATCAGGAAATCCGTTTGCTTGTTTGCCTTCCAATATCATAAAAAAAGTTCATGTAATGTATCTAGAAATATTTACATATTAGACCTCATTAACGCTTATAAGTTATAACAGTAATGCGATAATAATACTTCCAATTTAAACCACTGAGTACCATTTTAGCATCCCGAAAGCACCTTTGCAGCTTGATCTCATTGTGCGGCTTCCAAATAAGATCTTATTATAGATACCGGGTTCATGGATAATCGATCTTCAGCCGGTAATGGACTCTATTATCATCAGCATAATGCTGAAACAGCGTTCAGACGATTTGTTCTAACCGAGGTTAATGCAAAGACAGTGTAATTGAACCGTTAAACTAGGAAAATGCAGCTATTGTTCTTACCACAAGCGATAAAAAGTAAAGAACATAGAAAGCTGTTGCCTGAGGCTTTGATAAAATAGTTAAAAAAAAAGCATCTTCACCCCCATACCCCCAAAAGCGTAGGCAGAGGCACAATCAGGGCACCCACGACTAGCCGAAGATACTAAGTCCCACAATGTGATAAGTGGCAAGCCTATCGCCAATCGGACACATTTCCAATCCCGAGTAACATTATTAGAAAATTGGGAAAACCCAATTTTCTTTATGTTGCCTTACCCGGGATTTGAACCCGGGACCTTATGAAGTCAAGTCCAACAACTAAACCGCCTGACAACTGAACCGCCTGTCAACAGAGGCGATAAATAAATGTGGTAACACTTTCATCTTCCCAGTGATGGTCCGGGCTCCTTCGCAGAATAGACTATCTGCCTTCCTGTGCCAGGCAGCTCGTAAAAGGCTAGCAAAGGCTTACTATCACTGACACCGTGACCTCTGACTAGGTGGTAGAGTTTCTCAGCGAATCGCCCGGATCGGTAGAGGCGAAGGCAGAGGGCCTTACCTATTCCTGCCGCCATAATTTCAACGCTTGCCTTTGACGTGTTCCAATTTGGAGGATAAGGTAGCCGAAAAACTTACTTTTGCTCCAGGACTCAGGTTAACCACGCACCATTACCACCTTTGGTGTCTTTGGGCGAAGAGAATTGTTTTTACTATCAAAATATCCGTTTTTCGTCCGTCTTTTGCCTTACTTTTACTCGAGGCCTAACATCCCAGCCCAAGGTTGGCTACGCACCGTTACTACCTTTGGTGTCTCTAGGCGGCGTAAATTTCCCAGCATCAGGAAATCGTTCACACCAAGTCCATTACATTACATTACAGGGTAGGCAGAGAGTGGTGATAAATGTCACGATTCCCTTAGGCCTGCAGAGGTTTCACCCCATTAATGGCTATTTCCATACTAACGCACCGGTTCCGGAAACTTTTGGCTTCATCCTTGACTCAAGCGACTTAGTCATGGAGTAACAAATTAGGTTCCCCGGATAAATCATCCATATTCACATTGTCGATACTGGCTATCTAGTTATACATATGAAAATGAATGGCAATTCGCGTGGTCATAGCATCTTGTGAGAACCAATTTTGCTGATTCCTTTATTGTTGTTTTACTTATTTTCAGGAGAAGGTCCTTATGAAAAGAAAATCCGAGAAAATTGAAGGAGAAATGGGAAAACTATGCTTTAATCCATAGAAACTATTTGTAGCTGTATGTAAGCAATACGAAGTTCGTCGGGTCGGCTAGTATTGTAAGAATTCAAACGAAATTAGAATTATTTACTTGCGGAATATCGTACGTACCTATCTGATAATTTGTTATTGTATTAGGAAGTTGTTAATGTAAATTAAATAAACCAACTTATTTAATACATTGTGTAAATATTTTAATGTTTAACAAAATAAATCATTTATTATTACTGCAAACTTCAGTATTTATTAAAATAATTTTGTAGCTTGAATAATTTTTACCTTCGTTACTGCAAAGGATCACCCTAAAAGCCGTAAGGGACTTGGCGTGAAGATATGTAGTACCATTCAAAAGAAACAATCTTCCGGAAACAAAGGATACCCCGGGAGTCTCTGATTCCTATCCTAAGTATTAATATCGTTAAACAAAAAACGATTAAGCATTTAATTACGGCAAATAAATAATTTCCATTGTTTTACGGAAAATATACACTTTAACACTTCATACTACTATAAATGTTACATACGTATGTTTTGTATGTATGTATTAGTATATATTTAAATGTAGTATATAGTTATTAACATTAGAGAACAAAGAAATATCATATTTTATGTGTCGCCTCTGTGGTGTACCGGTCCAGGTGTTTGACTTGACTGCGTGAGGTCCCGGGTTCAATTTCTGGGTCAGTCAACAAAAAGAAAATTTGGTTTTTCCGATTTTCTAATAAAAAATTGGATTTGTGCCCGGTTTGCGATAGGCTTGCCACCTATCACATTGTAGGACTTAGTGTCTTCGTAAAGATCTTAGTAAAGATACTTTTATATTTTATATGTCGGTGATCAGTTAATCTTGTTTAAGGTCTTAGTGCTCCAAATTGTGCATGAAATTCTGAACATTTAGTTGAAGTAATTAGTAAAAAAAGATTGAAAATACATAAATTATGGCACTTTTAATGTTCGATACAATTTACTGGCTTAAGTTCAATGACCGCGCACAATATATGGATATCGGCTGAGGGCGTTCATCGCCGCTCGGCTTTTTAGCGACACTATTATAGTTATTTTTGTTTATGTTTTTTATTATTTTTTTACGTTTTTAAATAGTCCGATTCCATAATTAAAATGTGATTGATTTATTCAATAAAACATGATATATAATATACTCACGCTGAGAGGAGCTGGAATGCCATGCTATAATAAGCTAAAATTTTATATTTTATAACGTATCTGACGTAACACTTTTTGGTATCAAACATTATTGACATCAACATGTCAACATTCAGATTTGTCATCTTACATGGACTTTACATTTTCCTCTGAAAAGTATAACACGAGATAAAGCTACAAAGTCGTCACTGTAAATGTTTTTTTTTTAAGTTATCTAAACATTTATTATTTGTTTAAAATAAGGAAGAACCGTGTATCGTTAAAAAACAATGTAAGTTTTTATTGAAATATTTAAGCGCTCATCTAATAAATTTAAAGTAACAGTTGCGTCACTCCCCACCGCACCGCTCAGTTAGCATTTACCTTTAGCCCTTTTACAGACAAATATCTGAATCTCAAGTTTCAAACGTCGCGATAAGGGAGTAAGGGCCGAATAAATATTCAAAAGGTCCGTTTACACAGGACGCAAATAGCTCTAAATAATAAACGATGTAGATATGTTATTGAATCACGTGTTACTTTGCAGATCCTCTATATTAGATACCCGACGCATGTTACGTCATTTTTTTCATCGTAGTCAAATGTTTAATAATTGACGTAGCTACGACGATGCTTAGGCGGTTGAATATCCCCTGAAATATCCCATGGACAAGTTACACAATTTGAATCTAACCTCAAAGTAATCAAATTATATACTTTTGTTATTGCTGTTAATCAACGATACTAGTACATAGAAATACTTAAATAAAAAAAGTATTTTTTTAATAGTTAATAGACTAGAATAAATTTAATAAACACCAAGACCCGGAAATCTAAATCTAAATTTTCATCACACAAATGCCTACCCCCATCGGGAATCGAACCCAACGGTTACACCCGTTTGCCAGAATTTCATTTGCCATAATTTCATCTACTATAATGGTCAACAGGCATAATATTGTTTTTCATAATTTCATATGTCATACTTATTGTTATATATTATATTAGTCAGGTGCTAGAAACTATGTTTCCCATAAAGTCAATTTCAATAATATCATTTGCTAGCATGATTGGAAGCCGTATTATCACAAGTCATAACATCATTTACCATAAAAATAACTTCTAGAAAAAGAACTTAAATTCGTTTTATACTAAATGATCATTGTTATATGGTTTTGGTATGGTTTATTTTGGTTAGGTTAGGAAGTGCCAGAAAGCTAATCGCTTTTTAGAACAAATGCGTTAGGTTAAATTTGAACAGAAGCGACTTTAATCGTATCAGAAGGTACTAGATAAATAGGTATTAGAAGTAAAGATGACTCTAATATGTAATCATATTCTCGTACTGTGATATATTTATTTTGGTTAGGTTAGGTTAGAACATGAAAGACAACGCACGAGCCGAGCGAGCGAAGCGAGCGTGCCTCGGCAGTGGCCGGTGAAGTGCCAGAAAGCTAATCGCTTTTTAGAACAAATGCGTTAGGTTAAATTTGAACAGAAGCGACTTTGATCGTATCAGAAGGTACTAGATAAATAGGTATTAGAAATAGAGATAACTCATATTGTCATATATTTGTCAGATATACACAATCGTACTGTGATATATTTATTACAATTTACATTTTACTTCATGCAGATATTTTTTTTGTAAGGCATATAAATATTCTGTTGAATAATATTATTGCAAGTAATAAAATGGATAACAATACGTATGGCACTCGTATCAATATGGAAACAAATTTCAGGGCAAATAAGAATATGTCACAGGTATATTATGGTTAACAAAACATTCAGACAAATAAAAATTCGGGCAAATGAAATTCTGGCATTTAAATATATGGCATATATTCTTCGGGAAAACAATAGACAACCCGAACCCAAGCCTGATATAAAGAGATGTAGTGAGGCGTGTCGCTAGCTACTCGATCAAAAGGGGAAAGGATTATTATATCCCTAAGATGAATCCAAAAAACTAAATATCTTTAAAATCGGTTCACCAACAGATAAGTAGGGTTACTCTCGAATCTCGATACCATGCGAATTGGAAATGGGAATCGTTTATGTCACTTTAGGTACTTTGAACACAATACTAGCAGATTATTAACAATAAGTTACAAATGAATTCAATTTATTGTTTACTATTAACAAAATGATAATAATTAGCCACTATTGTGTTCAAGAGTACCTAAAATGACATACTCGATTCCAATTTCCAATATTGCATGAATCGAGCTTCAAGAGTAACCCTACAGTTCTCGAGCTATAAGTGTTGTAACAAACACGTTATGGTTATAAATTAATTTGCTAAATCCAAAAACGAATTTTTTATAATAAACTAATTTACTATTAGTATATTACAAGTTCGTAAGGTAAGGCGGTTTTACCAATCCGGGCGAGTCGCTGAGAAAGTCTACCACCTAGTAGAATGTCGCGGTGTTAGTGACGTTAAGCCTATGCTCGCCTTTTACGAGCTGCCTGGCAGAAAGGCAGATGGTCTATTCTTCAAAGGAGCCCGGACCAACACAGGGAAATTGTGTATAAAAAGCTATGTAAACGAATTCGCTGGTACACAATTACGTATGAAATGAACATGAACGTTAAAAAGTATTTTGTTTGTTTGAATATTATCTGCAATTGTACAGAGTTACATGATGTGGTAGAAAGGGACCCAAACTTTCCAATGAAGAGAAAGTTACGGACAACCGTTAATTATAGAATAAAACAAAAAACACTCAATCAGCATTAACCTTTAGTCAAATAACCGATACTCGAGTTCCAAAAGACCCGGTAAAGGTGTAAGGGTCAGTCAAATATTCAAAAGGTCCGCTTAATAGGACGCCAATTATGCTAAATAAAAATGTTATATTTTTTTTATAATTTAAAACTCTTTTTTATAATTTGATTCTAAATTTAAATTTCTATAATGACTGAAAGTTTATTTACTTGATTGTGGTCCACGCTTAAACTAAGGATGGATCTGAAGTAGAATAGGGCTCATGGATTATTTTTAACATTTAATACAGTCATTTGAATTTTGATTATTTGGATATAGTTCTTATTTTAAAATGTAATTTTGAATTATTTGCGCAGCGTACCGCCCAATCAGCATCTACCTTTAGTATTCGACAGTCAAATAGCCCAATCTCAAGTTCCAGACGACGCAATAAGGTTGTAAGGGTCAGTTAAAAAGGTCCGTTTACACAGGACGCAAAATATTCTAAATGAAAAATGTTTTATATTTCAGGCTTATAAATTGTTTTGTATTTGGAGTTCAATACGAAAAGTTTGGAGAGTCCAAATGAGCTTGAGTGTTTGGAAGTGAACAATGGGTAAAGTTTCGTAATATTTTTCATTTGAAATGTATGAACATGACATATATCTGATAACGTATTTTATACGACTGGCAAAAAAAAGTGTTTAGAAATGTGAATGTTAGAAGTTTATTCGTACCTATATGTGATTTGTTTTTTTAACCAATGAATTCTAAATGTTAATGCATAGAGTATGGAGGAATGTAAGTAAAATATCTTCACGCCCATATCCCGGAAGAGGTAGGCAGAGGGGCAACCATAGTACCCACGACTAGCCGAAGACACTAAATCCCACAATGTGATAGGTGGCAAGCCTATCGCCAACCGGACACATTCCCAATCCCAAGCAACATCTTTTTTATTGGAAAATTGGAAAAACCCAATTTTCTTTTTGTTGCCCGACCCGGGATTCGAACCCAGGACCACACGCAGTCAATTCCAACAACTGAACCGCTAGACCACAGAGACGATTCAACAAAATTGAAGTCGGGTTTTAAGCGACTTGGAAAAAGGAGGTGGTTATATGTTCGACTCCTATGTTTTTTATTTATGTTGATCGGTTCATACGTCATTTCTGAACCGATTTCATTTTTTTTAATAGAAAGAACATTCTATCCTAATGGTTTGCCTCCAAGTTTGAATCTGGTGGAATATCAGGGATATCGAAAAATACTTCATTTCTATAATATACGAAAATGATTTAGTTATTGAAATCGAAGTCGGTTTTTGCAGTTTCACTGCTATTAAACTGTTAGAGATTTGCTGCTCTTAAGCTTTTATCAATCCGATTTCTTTAGTATACCACAAAGTACGTAAAATACTAGCTTCCACTCGCGGCTTCGCTCTCGTGCTTAAGTATATTTGTTTTATGAATTGCCTGTGTTATATGTGTATAATGTATAATCTATATTACTAGAAACGTTTCATCTAAATCCATTCACCAGTTTGAAAGAGTAACAAATCTTAATATATATAAATTACGTGTCAAATTGTTTGTCCGCGGTGGACTCCTAAACTACTGAACCGATTTCAATGAAATTTGCACACCGTGTGCAGATTGATCCAACTTGAAAGATAGGATAGTTTTCATCTCAATTTATGATCAAAAAAATTACCATCCGAGCGAAGCCGGAACAGGCAGCTAGTATTCATTAATTTCCACAAACTTTCACATAATTATAATATTAGTAGGAATATTTGATGCTTATGTCGGAGTGATTTTTATTTGAATCTGTAGCCAATGTTTGTTTTTCATTTTACAAACTGGGCCTTATCTTGCAAAATTATTTATTTTCCCAATAATTCAGAAAAGGGTCGGCACCAAACAATTTTATCAATGTTTATTTTACATTACAAATTCATTTTAGACAATTTATGTCAATGAACTTAGTGGCTTGTGGGACTTAGTGGCTTCGGCTAGTCGTGGGTGCCTTGGTTGCACCTCTGCCTACCTCTTCGGGGATATGGGCGTGAAGATACTTTTTTTTATGTCAATGAACGGTTACTTTTAAATTATCGCCCTGTGATTTTGATTATATCTATTCAATACGACTGTACTATGTCGTCTGTCGTCGTCTGTACTACAAGTAAATAAAGTAAGTGTGTATTTGTAAAATTCAATTAGAAGTTATTTGAATATTACAAAAAATCATTTATATATTACTTAGTATAAAATAAGAGATCTAATAGTAGGTTAGATTTGACTTGGCCAGTTTTTATAATATATATATTGAATATTGTTATGAAATATCTGATGTAATGAAAACTGGCCAAGTTAAATCTAACCTACTATTAGATCTCTTATTTTGAAATAACAGCATTTGTTATAGGTATCGAATAAAGCAAAGAAATAGAGTTTCGTACTTGATCATAATGTTATTTTGTTCCTATAAATAAGTATTTGGATTTTTCATAGAACTTGGCACCCATTAAGATCTTCATTCTTTTTGCGGCGGAGTTCACAGCCAACCATAATTTTTGGATTGAACTTGGCTCTCCTTTTTTACAATTATGTTTATGGTGGGATATCATTACTTTTTGTAAAGAAAACTAGGCAGGTATTAAATTTCAATTTTTTTTCTTGCGTTTCCGCATAGTTTTCTTTTTTATATCGTTTTCTACATTCTCTTGAACGTTAGAGATAATAATGCGCATTGCCCATTCATTATCTGCTACCTTTTTGATACGCTTTCTGTTTATGCTCAAATTTGCCAAGTCCGGGTGATATAACATACAAATATTGGGATGGTTTCAAATATCTGCTTGTAACAGTTCTAACGCTACATTTTTTTTGTATGGGGACCCCACTATTTTTGAACTTTTTTTTATTTTTCGATTTTTTCCTACATTT
>NJDC01003995.1:0-44760 GCA_002245475.1 Calephelis virginiensis
AATATTTGCATAACAAAATGTGGTGGAATATGTCGTTAGTATGCTTAAATATTTTTTTGAAACAAAGATTCCGCAAATAAATTATTTTCATTTCATTTTAATTTCCAAAGTAAATTCAAAAATGACGATTTTCCATATGAACATTCATCACCTGTTTTTACCCCAATTTCCTCCCCCAATTTTCTATAAAAAGTGGCCTATGTTCTTTCGTTGCTCATTAAGTGTCTGAATACAAAGTTTTACTGTTATATACATTACATATTATATATTACAAAAATGACGATTTTTTCCATACGAACATTCATCACCTGTTTTTACCCCAATTTCTTCCCCCAATTTTCGCTATAAAAAGTAGCCTATGTTTTTTCGTTTATCATAAAGTGTCTAAATACGAAGTTTCACTGTTACAGCTTTAAAAATGACGAATTTACACATGAACAGTCATCCCCTCTTTTTACCCATTCTCCCCCATTTTTTGCAATAAAAAGTAGCCTATGTTGTTTATCAGGGTCTATCTCTGTACCAAATTTCATCAAAATCGGTTCACTGGTTTAGGCGTGAAAGCGTAACAGACAGACAGTATATAATAAATTGTTGCAGTTTAATAAGAAAATTGTAAAGGACACAGATGTTTTCCGTCTACAAAATCGTGTATTTCCTAATGTGCAAAAGTGAAACATTTGAAAACTTTAAAAATGCTTAAAAACAAACGTCTGAACAAATATCTACTTCGTTTTTTTTTATTCGAAATGACTACTGTTGTGTACGTCTATAGACTTTAACAACGTCACCGGGCTAGTGGGCGAGCAGAGTGCTCAGCCATAGATTGAATTTCAGGTGGGGCCTAGGACCCCCCTCCCTAAGGGTGTCTCCTGTGAGACCGTACCTCGGCTTAGGGTGGGATCTTGGTTCGTTTCGGAAGAGGATATCGTGGCTGTGTTCCGCCCAGGGCGGAACAAGGGTCTTCGCCGCCCCCGGCGGCAGCGGTGTCGCGAGTTTGTATGTGCGTGTACTGTTGTATGAGGCGTTTGCCTCGGTGATGGGGTCATCGGGGTCTAGAATCACGTGACGGGGCCTCCGGCGAAGCGGAGGTGGGTCCGTCTCGGGGACATAATCGTTGGCTGCTGCCATCAGAGGGTTATCTACTTCGTTTTATTCATTGCGAAATTAACTGTTTGTTACCAAAACAAAAAATTGAAATGATGGTGGATGTGTATACTATAAAATTCGAAGTGAAGCATAACGTGCCATGCTTTCTTGTCTTTAGATATTCCCATTGCATAAAAAAAGTAACTATCATGTATTGTCAGCTTTGACTCGTAATGGCAAAAATATTTGTTCCCCAGATAGCAGTCTGTACGTAGCACAGAACAATATTACTCACAGTGGTACGTAGTACTTTTTTGGCGCCATCGAGAGAAAAGATGGTCGAAGTTTTTATAATTATTGAATTTCTTGTTAATATTGAGTGAAATTAGTCAATTTTGGTGGCATTTTGTACAATTTTGTTCAGTAAAAGTGCACAAATGAAATAATCATAAAGAAATTAGCGTATCGTATATTTTCTCGTTGCCGCCAAATCTCGTTACATGAGCTTGTGTAAAAAGGCCACCGCTTTACCCATAGATTTAGTCTAAATCTATGGCTTTACCCAAGAGCCTGACATGACTTATTGGCGACTTACGACTGATGACTAATTAAAATTAATTGGAAGTGATATAAAATTGGATGCAAATTTCTACTTGACTAATGGCTAAATACTAACGTGAAGGCCAAAACTTAAAGAAAGAGAAAAGAAAGAGTACTCTAATTGGTCTGGGAGTTTTGGCGCCATCGTGAATGAAGATGGTGGTATTTTTTTCACAATTATCGAATTTAGTGTAAAATATGAGTAAAATTGGTTAATTTAGGTGGGAAATAGTTTGATTTTGTTCAGTGAAAGTGCACTAATGAAATAATCATGAAGAAAATAGTGTATCGTGAATTTCCTTGCTGCCGCCAAATCTCGAAAACGAGCTTGTGTAACGAAACCACCGCTTTACTCAAGACCCAGACAAGACTGTGTAAATAGTGACTAATGACTAAAATAAAGAACTAATACGGAAGACATAAATTGAAAACATTTAACAAGAAAAAGATTTATTAATACGGAAGACGTGGCTGTATGGACACAGATCCTTTGCCTTTCCCCGACTGGGATAAAATTAAAAAACAACAACAATCTAATTGCCAATTGGTCTGTGGACTGACTAAAAAAAATTTAGTCATGATATGGTCATGATCTTTTATAAACTTTGATTTAAAAATATTATTTAGCTCTAATAATTTAAATCCAGAATTATTACCCGTCTTGAAGGGATATCTCAATATAAACAATCTGAAAATTTGTTTGCAAACAGTACCTAACCTGAAACGGTAAAGTACTTGATTTATATCTTTATTATTTATCTTTGCATTTTAAACTAAATTACTAATTATCCAATAATTATATAGATGTGGCCCATTTTGATGCAGTTTCTAAGAAGTAATGCGGCGTATATTACGTTACCGATTGCGGCGATAGTTGGGGTTATTGGTTACAATTTAGAAAGCATACTATCTGACCGATACACACCATATAATAGTAAGTAAAAATATTTTGCCTTCGTAATCAAATTGAATCCACTAGTAGGCATCATTGAACACGATGGGTTCTGAACTTATAGGTACAAATCCAAGGGTACCTATTATAAAATTTTAACAGAAGCGGCAAATTTTACTTTAATGTGATGGCACTCAATATTCACAATCGATTTACCAAACCTTAACTTGTGGTTCGAATCAACAGTTTTCTATATTTTATATAGATAATATAACCCAATCGTAAGTCAGCACCTCGTGTCATGGTTGTGTACCATTGTAACCATCAATGGTTTCTACAGGTAAAATACTCTTACCGTCAGTAAATCCTTTGTCTTATTTGCCTTCTAAACAACAAGCAACAGTGTAAGTGACAAAATAAGGCTTTCCTCACTGTTTTCAACTTCTGTTATTAAATTGCTTCATTTTTAAATATTGCAGTTCACTTTTGCCCCTTAGAAAATAGACTTTCAACATTCATCCACACGCATAAAATCTTGTCTATTAAAAGGGAAAAGATCTATTATTGCTGAACGACAAAAAATTAACCAATTCTTAAGAAAAATGTACTTATCTTCTGATAAGGGTATTTTCGAACTATGTTACATAATCTAAATCTAAGAAGTAGCTGTTGTTTCAAATTTTTTAACCTAAAACTGTTTTTTTCAGAACCCGTTCAAGATCAACGATTTGAAAGGTTAGAAGATGAAATACTAAAGGATCCTACAAATGTTCAAAAATTAAAGTACAAGGAGAATGTATTTGAAAAGAATGTGCCCCCATCATTACAAAATAATAAATAGTCTTTAGAAATCTTAGTAAACTAGGAAACAAATTTAAAATGTAGATGACAACTAGATGTGCTATTTATGAATTATTACTGAGTAATTTAAATACCTGCTATCATAAATTTTTCCTACTATGGAATCACAATTTTTACCTACTTGAAAAGTGGTATTTCGTCGACTTATTGCAAGAACTCTTTAACTGCAAGAAATCACTAAATACAGTTTTTTCATGGATGGATTCATTTTGACATATTCTACAAAATGCAAAAACTCATTAATTTCTAACTAATTTACTTAGGGCATTACGCAGCTTGCTACATAGGATATTATGGGCATAACCACTAAATAATCCGAACTAAATTATTGTTTATCTTAGAATAATGAATATGTCATATAATGACTTCTTGCAATAAGCCGGCGATTATGAAATGTGACTTTTTAAATGGTCTGATTTTAATATTGAAATATTTGTAAGTATTGCCAATTGTTACAAAATTGCATAGTGCCAAGTCAAAAATTACACTTCCGTTATATTTTATAAAAAGAGCTATGTAAGTGAATTTGTAGTTCACAATATCAGTTTACAGGTACTATACAGTACAATACATTACGGTGAAGGTTGCCATCTTTTCCAGGCACCAAAATCGGACAAAAAATAATTTTGTTATTATTGGTCAAGATGTAATGTATTAATGTACAAGCTCACGATTCCGGTGAGAGGTTAGCGACCTGACCCAAACAATTCCTTCTAAAACCCAAATGTGTCATTGAAATTGGATAGTTAGGAACCCTTACAACCATCTCTGTATAACCTGCCGTCCCTTGTTATGCAATATTCGTGTAAAGTTAGTACAGACTCAACAAATGGAAATCAATAAATAATTCAAAAGCAATAAAACTGCAAAAAAAAAATTCAATTTCAATAAGTTATCATCAAATAAAAATTTGTATTTCTCTCAAATTTCCTGGGATTCCATCATCACCCCAAGGTTTGGTGGAGATAGGACCACCTAGTAAGTCTTCTTGTCCAAATAAAATAATAAAGTCAGTTAAGAAAGGAAAATCGATTAACACAGGTACATAAAAATAAGAGTTAACATATAAACTCCTTTTTTAAGTGTTCTGTAACTTTTGCTTTGGTTGTAAGAACTGTAAATTGCCAATAATTTGTTGTAGTGATCATATCCTATACAAAGTACTCTAAATGGTAAACTAAACATCTACAAAGTTATTGTCAGCAGTATGGTAAGCAAACGAAATATCTGAACCTACAGTACTTGGAAAGTATTGTACGAGGGTCAGATATTTTGTTTGCTTACTGATCCATGACATGACAAAGTGTGTTCTGGTCTGCAGTTACTTAGACCCTTATTAATAGGTCAGTCGCAATTTCTATTTTAAGTGCCTGTCATGCAAAATACATTCAACCCAATACCAGCAAACTTGTACTTAAGGGTAGTCTCAATCTTGATTGTGCTATTATTACGGGCCTAAATTTCTATAGTGCTTGATGGTTGTATCATACTATTTGTTTATTTAACTTTTATATAATTGTATATATGTTCACAAGATTTAATCATTAGTTATAAATTATTGTATGTATGAGTAGGCACATAAGCACATATTTACTTGCGGTAAGAAATATACTTACATCGCATGTAGACAATAAAGGTGGCAAAGGATGATGGCAATGTAATAATAGTATTTCAAGTCCCATAATAATTTGTTGTTTATCTAATTCTATTAATTATCTATAATTTAGCCTAATTTACAATCAATTTAGTGTAGATGAATTGTTATGTATATTTTTGTTAATCAGAAATGAGAACGAAAAAAGATATAAAAACTTAAAACTTATTAAATTTTTTTCTTCGTCCTGGCGTTAATTCCATAGTACGCTTTGCTAAATTTCTTCCTCCAATTTGCTCGATCTTGACCTCCTCTGACATACATCTAGCATCTATTGTCTTCTTGTCAAAGGTTATTCGATTTGCATATCCATTTTAACGTCTTCAAGCCAGCGCTTAGGTATTGCTAAATATGTTATGCCTGGTACTTTTGTGTTACCATGTACTCCTTAGTCCAGGACCTACCTGGAGACGAATCTACATATTTCTATCAGACATCTCATGCATGCCGAGGCACCCGCGAAAGTACTCGTTACGAGTATGGTCGAATTTGGTTTTTATTTAAAACTATGTAAGTACCTCCTAAACCTTTGAAATTACTTATACACGGTTACTATATTCTAATGACCATTTTGCTTACGGATTGTTTTTCTGGTATCAGATACAGTAGTAAGATCTACTGACGGTCGCTTGTAGTTACATCAAAACATTTATGCAACTACAAGTACGTGGAGAGATGAGACGTTCGCCGCTTTATAAAGTCGAAATAGAGTTCTCACTGTGCGAAGACTTACATTCTATCACATTGTATGCAGCGCATTTTGATACAACGTTTAAGCATCTTCTATAATATAAAAATCTATAGGTACTTATAATAGATCTGTAGTAGAGTGCATTCGTTACATTTAAGATATTTAAAAAAATATCGCCTCTGTGGTCGAGCGTCCGGAGTCGGACTTGACTTCTCGAATTCGCGGGTAAGGTAACAAAAAAATTGAAAGTGTTTATTTGTAATTTTTTTCTAATAAAAATAACGATGCCCGGGATTGAATATATGTGCCCCGTTGGCGATAAGCTTGCGACCTATCACATTGTGGATTTAGTGTCTTCGGCTAGTTGTGACTCGTGAGTGCCCTGGTTGTGCCTCTGCCTACCACTGCAGAGATATGGACGTGAAGAAAATTTTCAAAAAAATAAGCGTAAGCGACTAAAAATAAGCAGCAGCATACATTTCTAGCATTTTTAGAATATTTTTGTCCGTCGCTATCTCGACCGCGATATTTGGTATTCGATTATTTTTTTTGGTAATCTGTTCCCTTCCCCTTAAAAGACAGGGTGAAATTTTGTGTTGGACTTTTCGCAGTGTTCAAGACAGAAAGCCAAAAATTGGTATGCGTACTATTTGATACTAAAGAAAAAACGTTCATCCATTTTTCGTAGAAAAACTGCTTCCACCCCCTAAACAAAGAGGTGATAGGTCGTACGGAACTTTCGTCAGTTTTCGTGGTGAGGAGCTGAAAATTGGTATGCTGACTTTTATTTGTAAACGAATACATGCATTAATATTTTATAAAAAAAATATATCAACCCCCTAAAAATGAGGAGGGAAATTGATTCTCTTGTGGCAGGTGCACCCTTACCCAAGTTCAATCAAAATTTATGCAGATGCGAAATTTTGTTGCTGAAAATGCAAAATTATGTAATGAGACGAGACTTCGTATACTACTTGGACGGACAAACACATACATACGAAAATATATAAGCGCCACAAAATGGTGAAATGAAACCCGATAAATCCCACAGATTTTCCGTTTCAATTCAAAGCTACAATTTCGGATCAAGCTTAGTTGCGCTATGAATATTAAAAAAGTATCTTCACGCCCATATCCCCGAAGAGGTAGGCAAGGCACCCACAACTAGCCGAAGACACTAAGTCCCACAATGTGATAGGTGGCAAGCCTATTGCCAACCGGGCACATTTCCAATCCCGACCAACATTTTTTTTTATTAGAAAATTGGAAAAATCCAATTTTCTTTTTGTTGGCCTACCCGGGATTCGAACCCAGGGCCTCATGCAGTCAAGTCCAACACCCGGACCGCTAGACCACAGAGGCGATATGAATATTAACAAAGCGCTTTACTAAATTAAAGACAGCAGGGTTGAACTCTGCCAGTATGTGGAACACCTAGAACAAATTTGAAACCTGTTATAATATTGGGGTCAAAATAAATCCAAATTCAATTAAAACACATTTACTTAAAAATAATAAAATTACTACATCCAAATAGTTACAAAATTAATGTCTTGTTTATTTTAACTATATTATAGCTATATCTCGAAGGCATAATATAAAAAAAAACTATTGCTTCTTAGATTGTATATAGGCAACATAACGTATCTCTTTTGATATAAAAAACCCAAAATGCACATTGGGCACTTTAACCAACGAATCCTACTCGTATTCCTATCGCTGAAAACAACTAAAAATGAGTACACAGTTTTGTGCGTTTATTTCAAATAGTTTCTGCAACTGCAAACGCAAGTAAGTACATCGTTTTGTAAAAAACTAAAGTGCTTAGGGTTGGATTTGCAAAGACGTAAGTTTTTTTCATAACTTTAGCTACGTGTTTCTAATTAGCAACGCTTTTGATTGTCAGTTTTGTTTGTGATTGCATATTGGATTTTTTATATCAATGCCTGTATTGTGAAAAAAAAGTATTGTCAGTAGACAATGAAAATTGTTGCGCGACAGAAGAGGCTGCATGGCCATATTTCGTAGTCCGTCCCATCAGGACAAACAAAATTAAAAAAAGCCTCCTCCTTTTGCTTATGAAGAAAATTAGTTAACATTATTATTATATATTGTATATTACATTTTACTTTCTATAAAAAAAGTTTCTCTTAGTTATACCTCAAGCCTAATTGTACTCAAAGTTTCAATTAATTGGACTAAATTACATTTTTGCATTTGATTACAATTCATTCCTTTACAGTTTATAAATAGTATTTTGAAGTGAAAACTTCTTTAGTATCGTTGTGATTTAAAAGTCGATAAAACGAAAAAGCGACAGTTAAAAGAGACACAAATTCATTTAACGTAGGAAAAAATGAGATAGGAAAGTTTTGAAGGTTTCGCTTCTACCATTGTATGTGTGAATTGCACACATGTTTTTTTCAAAAGGGTAATAAAATAGCAACTTCAACAAAATCGATAATATAAAAATGAATCGCTAAATTTGTTGGTAAGCGCATAACTTACGAAGGAATGGACCGATTTGGCTAATTCTTTCATTATTGTGTTAGTTATTATTAAGAGAAGGGTATTATGAAGAGAAAAACCGGGAAAGTTGCAGGAAAAATGGGAAAAATAATACTATATTATTTTCCATACTGAACGGGTGAAACGAAGTTCGCCGGGACAGCTAGTTCGATATAAAAATTCTTTGTAGACACCCAAACTTTGTCCAGTCTAGCATTACAAGATCATCTATGAGTCAAGATTACGTACCTACTGACATACGTTAAAAACAAAATTTAATAAAGTAACGTAAATTACTCATACACTTGTACCTAACGTATAAGTGTATGGACAGTCTTAAGATTAAGAGATCGAATCATCAGCTGAATTTGTGCTAACATTTTTTTGACGTTATAGCAGATTAGGGCAGCTACATACGTTCGGAATAATCGAAACTAATACATAAGAAAATATTTTTTTCCGTATGGAACTTGATTGGATTTGTGTAAGCAAAATTTCGGAAGGAATTCCGGACATATGCGCCTAAAGCTGTAACCAAAAGCAAAAGCTTTATGCAAAATGCCTAACTAATCTATGAAATTAAAAATGTAGTATCACCTACAGTTAAAAATTCAAGCATAGTTGCAGAAATATACTTCGCAATTTTTCCAAAATTACCCAAAGTATATAATTAAAATTGCGGAACACACTGAGCAAAACTCATTTGCAATTTTGCAAGCTATAGTTACAACAGCAAATTTCATAACTATATTACACAATTTCAACTGTTTTATTTTTTTATTAAAAACTCTCATTGCTAACAGTTCAAATGGGACAATATACTAATTTATATAATAGCTAGTGCGCTGAAATACATCATGTTGCATAAAAATTACATGCAATCTAGTTGTCGATATAATCGAAGTACAGATTGAAAAATATTTTGCAGTTTGCAATCGTAATAGACTGTTCTTAGAAGTTTGAAAATTTTAAGAATTGCTATTCGTTTTGAAAGGACAATTTATGGTGTTTCTTTCACAAAAATAAACGTTACAAATATTACACACCACAACGTATTGCACGAATATTGCAAATTGTAGTTCCATAAATAATTCAATTGTGAATTCAGTGGAAATTTGGAAATTAAGTAATAATACAAAACTATGAATCAACATTATTGGGAACAATATTGATAGGGCAATTTAAAAGAAACGATTCAACATCTAAGAAAGAACAAAACATTTCATAGGATGTTTCATTATTTTGTAAATAATTTCTCACTAATTCAATATCTTCGATCGCTTTGGCTCTGAGGACAACGTCTTCATCCGATTGCGATTTTTCAGTTCCTATAGGCAGTATTTGACCTTTGCTTTTGGCATCTGCTTCCCCCAGAGCTCCCCTTGCTCTTAAAAACTCCTCATCTACCATTAAATAAGTATCCAGATCTCTCAAACACGTAAAATAAGATTCTACATCATAATTTTTTAATAAATTACACATAATTTCTTCATCATTTTCAGCTATACCAAGTCTTTTAGTAGGTTTGAAGTCACACTCGTCAATGTCATAACCAATAACTTCAAAACTTTTATATATAACTTGTGGGGTTACACGATTCCATGCTTTTTCCAGCATATTTAAACCTTCTAAACAAGTAACACTTCTATCAACTCCTCGCAAAACATTCATTGCCTTTTCTTCGAGTAGCAATTTTCTAAATTCACATCGCATGGATCTAAATATACCATTTTTAATTGGTATTAAACCAATCGACGCCTTCCATGGAACAAACACTAGTTTCAAATTCGATAATTGTAATTTTGAATGCGTAAAAGCTCGATCTATCACTAATAATATTGTTCTATCCATTGCTTGTAATTCTCTATTCCAAAATTTTATATATTCTTCAAATATTTCTGTTGTAAAATGTGCTTTGCTATGTCTAATATATGTAACTGGCAAAGTATCTGGATCTCTATAAGAATGCAATAAAGGATCTTCCGTTCCTAACACTAAGAGCTTCTTTTTATCTGTACCAGTGACATTTGCACACATTAATATAGAAAAACGATCTTTGACATGTCCTTGTACAAATTTTTTACCACCACACTTTTTAATACGACCTTTAGATGCATTATAATAGAGTCCTACTTCATCTGCTGTGTAGATGTCATCATTACTATAACCAACCCTGACATCACACCATGTTTCATTAAAGAATTGTTTTTTCCATTTACAAACAATACCAGGATTACAATCTTCTTGCGTATCTCCTCCTATATTAATATTATATTTCTTTTTAAATCGGTCCAACCATTTTTTGCAACCGCGAAAAGTTTCAAACTGACATTCTTTACCAAACGTATCAGCTATATCTTGTAGCATTTTATTAGATACTTCATTTTCTGCAACTTTTTGTGAATTGAACCAATCAATTACTTTAGCATCAATAACATTATACATATATTTAACAGTTTTAGTTTCGTCTTTGTTTGGTAGGACAAACTTATTTCTGTCTTCCCAAATTTCATGAACCACTTCAGGTGTTAAGTTATAAAGTTGACAAATATCATCTACAGATTTTCCTTTATGCATTTTACTGACTATAGAACATTGTGTTAAATATGTTAATTGTTCTCTGTTTATAATACCAGTTAAATTTTCAGTCTCATATCCAGATGCATTTACTTCAATTTTTATTTTACCTGGTGTTATTATTTTGCCATCAGACCTAAAATAAAAAAAAATCTTATTTTGATGCTAACAGCGTTCAGCGTGCTACGTTTTGCATATTTTCTAAGATAATGGAAGGTGCTAACCTTTCTTTTATATTGATGTACTTTTGTCTAGAATCTAGATCTATAATACTGGGTCTTAATTTATGTCATACAACCAATTTTTTTATGTTTAGACTACCGTCGTCTACCAACACCATAAAAGTTGCTGGTTATCACAGATACTTTACAGTCCAATGCGAGGCTGAGTTGGTAAGCTTCTTGCGTGATTAAAGTTACCAGCTATCTGGAACTCTCATGGCGACAGGTACAAATAAGGTAGTGGTATCAGTCAAGGCAAGTCACCGAAAAACTTTATTATTACCTTTAATATTACATTCCTACAGCATTTCAATTTTATTAAATCCCATACAATTTAATTATTAAATTTTATATCAAATAAAAAATTAGGAATTTATCAAAAAATTAGCTTGATAAACAAAATAATACATGAAGGTGGCCTTACTGTCAGATCGGCGACCTCTTCCATGCAACCTAATGGTATGGAACAAAAGAAAACAAGACATTGCGTGACGGTATCTTAGACATAAAATATATCAGTCTAACACTCGACAAAATTGGTGTCACTGACAGTCCTCCAGCCATACCACATCACATAAGTTCTATAGAAACGCAAGGATATGCGGGGAACTACAGGTAACTTACAAAGTCTACTTTGCTTTGTAAAGAGAATTTGAATAGTGGGAATAGCAAGCAACGTACATTTCGCTGTAGCACAATAGCTTGAAGATGCTTAAGCCATAGAATTGCCACTTAAAACTTAAGAAGTCAACTAAACGCTAATTTCGAGTTGAGTGATAACGCGCAAGTTACGAATAAGTCACGCATGCCTACAACATTGAAAATTTAGATGCCACCTAGAGGCTATGAGTGTTGATCGTCGCTAGAATAATAATCGCTATTAGGTGATTTTAGTTTTTGCTTATTCGTAGCTTTTCTTATCTTATTATTAATTATTTGTAATCAATATTTTTTATGGTATTGAATAGGAATAAATCAAAATCAAGAGATACCTACACGATAAAAGTCAGCGCAATACGGATAACGTGTCCATTCGACAGTTGGACGATTGCTAGCGAATGTCAACCTAAACCTGAGGCTTAAGGCTGAACATACCTAAACTACAGACTGAGCAATAGTACTAACGTACAGAAGACGCACTCTCGCATAAAAACGTTTTCTCACACATTCCCGTACAAAAAGCAAAATTTTAACTTAATACTTAAAGCCTGTTATTGTGCTAAGCAAATAAGGTCGGCTTACATAAATAGCCACAAATGACCATCGAAATTAAAAGTTAAAGCTTCGACAGAATGCTCATACAGAACTAAGCGTGACTGGAATCATAATCGCGACGAATATGATTGTCCCAACTCGTTTTTAAGTTCCTGGTTATATCATTTTATTAAGTATTGTTTCTTCACAACCTTTTATATGATATTAAATGGGAATCCAGCACACAAATTTCTTGATATCAAAAAAGAACAGTCAATGCGGCTAGCATGAATGTCGACAGCGGACCCCGCCTACTACTGACCACCATAAAACTGAAGAGTAAGGTATGCCGCGTGGATAATTCTGTTTTAAAGGACTTACGACTTAGTTTAAATTTTAATATTGGCACTATTGCATATGTCTCTTCGTATTTATTTCGGCAGC
This sequence comes from Calephelis virginiensis, assembly GCA_002245475.1. Classification (NCBI taxonomy): domain Eukaryota; kingdom Metazoa; phylum Arthropoda; class Insecta; order Lepidoptera; family Riodinidae; genus Calephelis; species Calephelis virginiensis. The sequence goes on from NJDC01003995.1 coordinate 12,732, forward strand.
AGATTAGAATTTCTAATCTATTGTAAAATGTAATGTAGTCCTACTACAACAAATCCTAGTTGATATACATATAAACTTTAACAAAACATGTTTTCACAAAGATAAAGTGAAAATATTAGTTTCTTACCCCTTGATCAAGTTTTCATGTTTACCATCTTCTGTCAATATAGTGACCGTTTCAAACTGTGTCGGTATGTCTGTCACACCATGGGTCGTAATGTGTCGTTTCTGAAACAAAAACAAATCTTATCTACACAGATGAATATGCAATAAAGTTTCTACACGGCCCTATGACTGAAGTGTAGGCAGAGCAAAGCAGGTCACCCACGATTAACTGAAGGAACTTAGCCACATAATGTGGTAAGTGGCAAACCTATAGCCAATCGGGCACGTCAGAAAATTAACATAATATTATAAGAACGAAAAATTATTGCAAATATATTGTTAATGTAAAAATACACTTGCACTGTTTTATTTAAACAATGTGCTGTTTTAAAAATTATATTTTTCAAAACCGCATTACATACTGCTTTTTTTTTATTTTGGGAGTGATAAAGAATAAATGATTGAACAGGCTATTACGAATAGACGAACATTCTGGGGCGATTAATGAACTATTAGTTAGATGCTGATATGCAATAGTTTGTATTTTTTGGTAAACTAAACTTAAAGCTTGAATGATTTTATCACGTAAATTTTAGGCTATTTATTTCTTCATTACAAACAAGTCTTTTTATGTCTCCCCATTAATAGAAGTCTAACGGGGTTAGGTCTACCTATTATAGCAGCCAGGATACGCCAGGCCTACTGACTTACATTACATCAGAAACACCATATAAGCATACTACTTTTACTAATTTATCTTATGTGTACTGGGCCATCATTACGTTAAAAAATGGAACTAATCACTGAGAGTGTTGACCGATGTGCAAATCGATACTAATATTATAAAGAGGAAATTTTTGATTTTTTGTTTGTTTGAAATAATTAGGCTCCGAAACTACTGGACCGATTTCAAAAATTCTTTCACCCTTAGAAATGAAACATTAACCCTGAGCCTATGTAAAGGCTTAGTTTCATGAAAATTAGTGCAGTAAAAGCCAAGTTACGCAGGCGAAGCTGCGTGAAACTGCTTGAAAGTAATAATTAATCAAAACCTTTAAATGTTTATTTTAATTAAATAATTTACATTTATTTTCGCATTTTTCCACTTATGTAATTTCGGTTACATTAATATAATTGCCTCTGTAAATTTCTTGCAAATGCAAGTCAACAGTCTGTATAAAAGCGTAGCGAATATGCTGAAAAATCTAAACCTACCTACTAATTTGGTAAAACTATAAAAATATAATAAATTAAAATATAAAGTGTATGCACATAATTAGATGGACATGTTACATATCAGTATTATGCTAAGACGTGTGTCTCTGTGTTGGGAATTTGGTTTCAATAATGAGTAGGGATGAAACGATGCCACTGGGGTATCGATACTGGTATTGGTCGTCAAGTATCAATACTTACTCAGTATCGATTACAAAGTATCGATACTTACTAGTATCATTTCGTTTTTGGAAAATTTTGAGTGAAAACCGTAACAAGTATTGGTATTCTTTATTGAATAGTACTAATAATATTCTAACATAAAATAATAATGTTTGGGTTACTCCCGACAATGAGTGTCGCGGGTAACCGCTAGTACAACAAGTCACCTTCAAAATGTTTTAAGAAAGAAGTCCGTTTTCGTGGTGCTGCTCAAAAAATTAACATATTTTGTAAATGTCTTCCTGTTAAAAATTTTTTAGGCATAGTCAAACAAGGTTGTCAACTGCCAAGGCTGCTAACTACACAAAACTAAGCTTAAGATGCGTTCAGAAGCTTCAATTTACGATTAACGTTTTTTTTATCAATGTTAAAAAATAAACATCCATTATTTAAATTTTCGTAAGCCATAAAATTTTACTGACATGAGTAGTTTGAACCGATACCTACTCGATACTTGGTATCGGAGAAAATTATTAGGTACCTATTTGGATTTACTCGTATTGTTTTATCTCTAATAATGAGTGCTTTTACAACGTACTTTGGGTGCAAAATGTATTTGACGTTAAAAGTGTTTCGCCATACAATTCATTACAAAGGTATACCAGGAATAATTGGGATAGGTAATCAGGATGGTTTTAAATTTAAAGCATTATTCGTAATTATGTTTGTTACTGCACAATGTTAAAACTACTGGATCAATTGAATCCATTTTTAACTAATTGAAAGATTGACAGAACAATCAGTAAGGGCAGAATGGGCAAGCCCCCAACACTAATAGATTTGCGACTTTGTATTCAGGTTGATAGTCTTTTAATATAATTATGTGTGCAGTTATATTAATTTACTACTATTAAACCATCAGCTTTGTCTATATCAAACTATTCAAAAATGTGGGTGTGGGTGTCATACATTTTGTAAACATCTCCTTTGTACGAAAGAACTGCATCAATAATGTGTGAATTCATATAATGATTGATTTTCAGGAGGCTATGACTACAATTTTCTGTGATGTCTATATCATATAACAGTCTAACACTTTGCAAAAAATCTTAAAACGTGTTAACTATACTGAAGGTTGTCAAAGACATTGGAAAAATTCATATTGACTGGGAGTTTTGGCAACAATATATCAATAAAAAATAAACATACCAACTCCTGTTTGAAATTAAATATGATTTCGCAGTGAGGACATTTCTCTGGAGGTCTAAGGTGCCCCATCTGGTGTCTCCTTAGACTGAATGCTGTGGTGAAACTTTTAGTGCACTCACCACACTTGTGTCTGAAATGAAAAAATTTAGATTTACATTCGCTTTGTTTGTCAAGTGGTTAGGAATTAGGATACCTTGGTACAATAGTCACTCATTTTTATGTGAAAAAGTGCACTTCTGCGCATCTATTACCACTAAGATAGAATTCCTTGGATTTCGAGGAAAATACTCTTTTTGTGTACCTAGATCACTTACACCAGAGGTTCCCAAACTTATTTCATGTAACGCCCACTTTGAAAATCAGTTGTTTGTTGAAAATCAAGGGGAATCACTTTGGGAAAGGCTGACTTACACATTGAAATCACCAAATCTAATAAAATTTAGTAAATATAGGTAATTTCATTTAATTAAAAAAAAAACATTAGTGGCTCTCAAAAAAATAATAAAGAAAATACCTAGAAGAATAAATTATTTGAAATGATGAAGTTTTTAGAGGCTACGGATCTTATGGAAACTTAACAAGGAGAAATATTTGTATTCAGATATTTTTATTGGTGCACTATAAAGTATTCATTCATTCATTCATAACTATTGGCAGACATCCATGTTCATTTGTGTTTATTAACATAGTTATGTTTATTACAATAACCATAAAGTACACGCATTTTATTATTTACTAACATATCATTCACACAACTAATTTGACTTATTGAATTGGTGATTATTAAAAACTTAAAATTTTCCATGAGAAATCACCAGTTTGTCTAATTGTCATTTTGGATTAGGTTTCGATTTGTGTAAGTAATATAACATTTAAATAGGCAAACTGTATGCACTGCAAATTTATACCTGAACTGAAATCTTTTTGGACCACTGTCACCATCATAATTCTCATTAGAACTTTTCTTTTTTCTTTCTCTTTTCTTTTTCTTTGACTTGGAACTTTTTTTACATTGACCCTGAAAAAAATAAAAATATCACCCTAAGTAGCTCACGTTGATTCTATGTAACTTTCAAAAATGGAAAAGTAATTCACCAAAACCACTACTTATAAAAATCAAATAAACTATTGTCACTAACACCATAATATTGTCTAACTAAGCAGAGTTTTATAGCATTTCTTCAGATTCTTTTTTAATTTCTTTACTACTACCTATACGATACTAGCACCTTTTAATACACTTTACAATTAATATATTTACGATCAAGACACAATTAAAATTGTTACACTACATTAAGTTGTATTATACGAGGCCTAGATAAGCATTTAAGAACTTATGGCAGGCCAATTATTGGAAAGCTAAGCACTCTAGTGGCAAGCAACATTTCCCATTGTTGTAATGTTTTTCATTTCTTATGCTGTGTGGCATCTTCACTCCCATATCCACGAAAAAGGAGACAGAGGCACAACCAAGGCACCCAACACTAGTCGAAGACACTGAGTTCCACAATGTGATAGGAGGCAAGCCTATCACTAACTGGGCACAGAACCGATCCCGGACAAATTTATTATTTTTAGAAAAATATCCGTTTTCTAGTCTTAGTTTGCCTGACCCAAGGATCGAACGCGGGACCTCAAGAAATCAAGTCCGATGCGGAAGGGCTAGACCACAGAGGCGATAAACAATACCTAAACAAATACCTTATTTTACCATTAAAATGGAAGGTGAAGTTTTATACAGATAACAGAACTTTAAACCTTAGGTCAAAAGTAATAAACATACACACAATAAATTTTATACATATTAGTATATCTGAATTATACATATAATTGATGATTAAACTAAGTTAATCTTCAACAACTAAGACTGAGAGGTTATTTTAAACTTTGATTCAGACGTCGGCTTGGAAGTCACCTTAGGGGTCTTGTATCAAAAGGCACATACAACTATGGCGTCGAAATACATCACGCCCAATCTTCTGCAGCAGATACGAGTGAAACGAAACGTAAAATAATAAAAAAAAGTTAAAGAAAAACTGCTTCGAAAACGTTGTAAAATGTTGCTTAAGAAATTGATTAAATAAAATTACGAAAAAACTTAGATGTTTCACAAACCTCGTCAAAATTAATGTCAAGCGGGTCCACAGGAACGTTAACTAAAACTTCTGATGATTTATCGCCGCCATTATCATACTTAGTCCTTTTATTGGAATTATTTGCATTATTTAATGATTTTCGCTTTAAATCAAATAAACTTTCATCGTCAGATGAATCGTCTGAAGTATTTGTGTATTTTTCTATTTTATTTGCCATTTTAATAATATGTTACTAACTTAGGAAAATATTCAAATTATTTTAAACACGAATTACACGATAACAACAAAAATTATTACTTTTTACACTTTTTATTAAATCAAAACAAACATCGATTCTTCTAAAATTCTTATTATTTGACAATTATGAATTATGTTGAACTAACAATTTATTTTAGTCAATTGACATTGACATTTGACAACATTTGTGACAAGACAAGCATAGACGTTAGACCGATAACGATACATGATTTATAAACCCTTTATACCTCCACAACATTAAAATCTGTTTCTTTCAAAAGTTCAAATCCTGATAGGTAAGATAAATAAAAAAAACACGTACTTTTTATTATTTTAATTTCTCATAAAGAAATTTAGAAAATTAAAGTACAGGAGAATGTGAGAGATACGTTACTTTGTCTTACAATGTTCTTCTTGTTAAGAAGGTTGTATATGGTTTTTACTTTTATATTTTACTCTTGACTGTTTCCTAGCAACTGTATTGTTTTATAAGAAAAATATAAATTAATGTCAGCCTGAAAACAGTCTTTGCATAATTTTCCTAAAACTAATTTCTTCAAGTGGTAGCAGAGATCATGGAAAATGCTGTAGTGAATGCTGCAAAAGTTCAAGTGGGCAAATTAGACCCAAACAATTATAAAACTTGGAGGCACACAATACAAATAGTGCTGAAGACAATAGCGGGATGCTTTGAAATTCTCGATGGTAGAAAATGCAAACCAACCGTGGCGTCGACAGCAACAACCGAAGAAAAAGCTAAATTTAAATTGGACCTTCAAAGTTACGAAAACTTGAACAGTGCAATCTTAATCTTGCTAACAACGAACATGTCCGACGACATTCTACAGAAAGTCTTGCGATTCGATAAGGCCAAAGATATGTGGGATGAACTAGAGCGCATATACGGAGGTACGTGTGTTGATAAAACCTATGACCTATGCCTGAAATTCTTCAGCTATAAGAAGGAAAGCAGCCATGACATAATAACACATTTGTCAATTTTGAAAAATATTTGGAGTGAAATGTGTACGGAACTACAAACAGAGGCGCAACTACCAGAAATTCTCCTAATTTGTAAAGTCCTGGACACCTTACCCACAGAATATTTTGGATTCAAATCAAGTTGGCTGTTAATTTCAGAAAAAGAACGCTCTATTCAAAATTTGACTAATCAGCTATGTGCTTATGAAAGGGCCTTAAGTCAAAATAATGGATATGTCAAAGGAAACGGGATTAATTCAGAAGCTTTATATACAAAGACAAACCAATATAAGAAAAATAATTATATCAAGAAGAATTTAAAATGTAATTATTGTAAAGAAAAGGGGCACAGAGTTAGAAGTTGCAAGAAATGGATCCAAGATGACAAGACCGCCCAAGGAATCGAATTCTGTAAACATGAATCTGACAATAATGACATTAAATTTGGCAGACTTTAAAGAAACAAAAGACACCGAAAATTGGTATGTAGACAATGGAGCAACCAGCCACGTTACTAATAGAGGAGATCTGTTTCATAGTTTTACATATTTTAAAAGCCAGCACACAGTGACCGGCGCAAATGGCCAATGTATAGAAGCCCTAGGTATAGGAAATATACTAGCAGAGGCAGATGTCGATGGCAAATCAGAACAGACACTGTTAAAAGATGTTTGGTACGTTTCTAGCATGAGTAGAAATTTATTCTCAGTACTTGCCACTCATGACAGAGTAGATAATAGTATATTTGAATCTACTACATTAAATTGTACACTTAAAATAAATGGTCAAACAAAAGTTATTGGCAGTCGTAACAAGTTTGGTGGATTATACAAACTCAAGCTGAGATGTTTAAAACAAATATAAATGTAAACCAAGTATCAACTACTTTAAATTTATTGCAGTTGTACCATGAAAGGTTTGGTCATCAAAATAAAAGTCATGTGAAAAGACTCATAGAACGAGAGTTTAACATTAAATCGGTAGCAACAAAAGAGCTCTGCGAAGGTTGTATCTTTGGTAAAGCTCACAGATTAAAGTTTGGAACCAGAGAGAAAGCAACACGCCCAGGAGAATTGGTATACGCAGATGTGTGTGGACCATTTCCTTACTCAATTTCAAAGCTCAGATATTTTGTGTTATTTAAGGATGACTATACAAGGTACAGATTTGTATATTTTATGCGAGAAAAAGCTGAAGTACACGCAAAGCTGTTATTAATGTTAACTGAAGTAAAGGCAGCTGGATATATTGTTAAAGAATTGTTAAGCGATAATGGGGGTGAATTCCAAAATAGCAAAGTACAAGCCATTCTCGAAAAAGAAGGAACTAATCAACGGTTAACGATGCCATACACTCCTCAACAGAACCCAACAGAGAGAGATAACCGGACCGTTGTAGAAATGGCGCGAAGTCTGATGCACGCACATGCTCAGATTCCTACAGCTTTATGGGCTGAAATGATCTCGACAGCGGTATATATTTTAAACCGAACAGGTCCTACTTGTATTGATGACGAATCACCTTATGAGCTATGGCACCGTAAGAAACCGAGATTGAATCATTTCAGAATAATTGGATCACACTGTTATCCACATATTCCTAAAGAAAGAAGGAGAAAATTAGACCAAAAAGCACAAAAAGGAATACTAATCGGATATGACTCTGACGATGACTATCGTATATGGGACAGTAATTCTTTTAAACTAATAAGATCACGAGATGTTATTTTCGATGAAAGTCCTTTATTAGGTCATCTTGCAGATGTTAAAAAATCTGATGTAACGGAAAGCAAAAATGAGACTAATTCTCCTTGTAACCAAAATAACTTCAGTTTACCAAAATACTGTTATGACGCTATACCATCTTCTTCGCAAGATGAACTTGACCATAGAAATCAAGAAGCAGAACAATTGAGTGAAGACCTACTATCCAAGGAAAATGTCAACAACGCAGTAGAAACAGATGACGTCTACGAAGAGGCAATAGAACCAGGACATGAAAGTGATTTTGGTTCACCTCTTTCGTCATCAGATATAGAAGCAGAAGGTAGAATGACGCTAAGGGAACGTTTAACCCTTAAGCCACCCGCTAGATTTAAAGAGTTTATCTGTAACGTTTGTTCAAACATAAATCCAATTTATGATTTGCCGCTGACTGAACCAAAGACGTTCAAAGAAGCAAGATGTATGAAACGCTACTAAAACATTGACTTCTAAGTATAAAGACATGAAATATTTACGAAAAAAGGTTGCCATTTGCTACAAAATATGGCTGCCATTCTGATATTACTAAGCATACGTTCACAACCTTGCCGCTGTGAGCGGCAGCCTAGCGCGGTAAAATCAAAATCATACAAATGTTTGAAGCACGCCACGAGCTACCGCTCATAACGAAATACGCGCAGTTTTGTCCGGGCGAATCGCTACAGCGGCGCGCGTATGCAAATACGTTTATTCTTTATTATGTTAACTCTTTATATTATATTTATTACAAGTTTTATTATTATTACAAAAAAAAATGATCAGATTACATTCAAACCACTTTCTTTACTTTAAAGTGAGCACTTGAAAGAATTCCTATTACGCTAGACTGTGATTGATATTGTCAGTAGCAATGGTATACATTCAGATCTTGCCCAAATATTCTTTTCAGAGAATGTAAAATAAAATATCGACAGTTGTAATAGTACATCACTATGAAATTGAACACTAAATATGGCGTTCTAGGCAAGCATGAGAACTGTCATAATGTCACCTTAAATCGACGCCAAAATGAGCTCAGACAAAAATGTCGTTATCTCTTTCGGCGTACATAATATCAGTATTTATTAAAAAGAGATAAAGAGATGTTGTTAAGTTATATGTCGATTCCAACGCTATTAATATAACTAAATTTGCTATAGAACATTGTTGCGCTTTTTTACATATTCCTACTAGCTGCTTGTTCTGGCTTCGCTCTGATGGTAATTTTTTTGATCATAAATTGAGATGTAAATTATCCTACCTTTCAAGTTGGATAAAACTTCACGCGGTGTGTAAATTTGAAAAATACTTGATAAATTAGTCCATACGTTTTTTCAACTCATAAGTTTTGTACTTCAGAAATTACAGACATAATAACTCAATTCCTATTCCTCAGTCCTAACATAAAATATCAACAGTTGTGATAGCACATTACAATAAACTTTGAAAAGTAATATGGCGTACAAGGCAAGCATGTGGACTGTCAGACATCCCATAATATTAACGCAAATTATATATACATAGTTCTACGGTAAAATAGGAATTCATACTAATAAATAATAATAAAATTTAAATATTTGATTATTGAACAAGCTTCGAAACTACTGGACTGATTTGAAAAAATATTTCACCATTAGAAGTCGACATCAGCCCTGATTAACATGGGCTATATTTGTAACTAAAAAAAATTGAATTAAAAAAATTCAATAGTAAATAAATAAATAAAAAATATCCCTGGACAAGTTACATAATTTGAATCTAACCCCAAAGTAAGCAAATTGTATGTTTTTGTTAAGGGTGTTAGTCAACGATTCTAATACATAGAAATACTTAAATTGATATCAGAATAAATTTTATAAACAGCCAGACCCGGAATGTCAGACATCTAAGTGTTCATCCCACAAATGCCTGCCCCCGTCGGGAATCGAAACTGAACCTCGTGTTTGATTGGTGTAGTTAGGCATTTTTTATTGAATCAGGCGTTACTTTGCGGAAATCCATTATAACAGATGTCAAATAAGCCTTTATTTTGCTAATTTCGCGTAAGCAGTGTAACTGTTGTGGCAAATAATACTCCAAAAGGGACAGAATGTGACAAACCTAACTGACGTTCCCACCTCCCACCTCCGCGACCAGAACACGAATATAGGAAGAGCTCGGGAAACAATATGAATTGTCACGTTCTTTACATGTGACAACCCTACCTAAAGTTCCCACCTCCCACAAATTGAGTGAATCACGAATATGGGAAACAAAACCACTTGTCACGTCCTTTGCCAACTTTGTCAAAGCACTCACCACAGAGAATTTTTTTTTGTAACATTGTAAGAAAAACTTTTTTTGTAGAGAACGTACGTCGAGTGCGATTTCTCTACAAAAAAAAGTTGAGAGGTGTCAAGGGACACCCGGATGGAACGAAGTTCTCTCTCCCCCCCCCTCTCAATATCTAGTAATCTGTATCTCTATCTCTCTTATAAAGAGAGACAGACAGAGAAACATGAAATAAAAAAATAGAAAATAAAAATTTTAAAAAATGAAAATGATAATAAAAAAAATGAAAATGAAAAATAAACAAAATTCCGACCCGGGATTCGAACTCGGTACCTCATGCAGTCAAATCCAACTACTGAACCGCTAGACCACAGAGCAAAAAGTGTCGTGACAACATTTTCGTAGGATTTTTTTCCGTCTAGCCCCCATTCACAACGCGCAATAAGGAACTACGTTCCAAAAGTTCTCGACACCATATTTCCAACTTTATAGTTACTGCAAATTATTTACTTTCATTTAATACATTAACTTAATGACAAGAGTGGCCATATTATGCATACCTTCATACTTATCCTTAACCAAATAAATATTTCATGTTCAAGACTGTTTCTATGGCTTACAATTACTTTTTGAATTATTCAAATCGCACAATCCATTCAAAAGACGTTACTAAATTAAAAATTTAAATTTAAGCAAAATATAACAATATCTTCATTGCTACGGGAAAACGGGTAAAAAGACAACGGGGGTAGAGGAGAATTACCTTTTCATGTTGAGATATGTTATCGGTATGTCAACTACTAAACGGTTTGACCGATTAGGTTGAAATTTTGTAATGTATTTCCATGGTTTCACAAACACGTATTGTGCATACCTATTCAACTTTTCTATTCATATAATTTAAAATTTATCGCCGTAATATAGGTACTCTACGAGCATATTCAGAACGTATGCACCAAATGTCTTATTTTTTAAATGGGCGGATACGGCGATTATAATGAGGAAAGATTCGATGGTTGGTTGCTTTCTCTTAAATAGTGTTGCAAATTCTAAACCATTGGAAGCCTATATTATCCCTGATGACCATAAGCTACTTTTTAAAAGCGGGACTATGCTTCATTCCCACGGGTAATAAGATACCGGGTTATCCATCGGTGCTTACCTATTTCAATAACTTTTATTCAGCTAAACCGATAAGGTTGAAATTTTATTTGGGTGTTTCGATGGTTTCCCGTATGTTTCAAAAATACAATTGCACCAGGTGGTTGAGCTGCTGCCGCTATATCATCTACACTATAATGTTACACATGAAATATTTATTTTTTTGTGTGTGTATGTGTTTGTTTGCAGCCTATTGCTCTGAAACTACAGGAATGATTTGAAAAAAAAAATTACCATTAGAACATTTTAACAAATGTAAAATAAACCTTTATTTTTTTTAATCCGCATAAGCAGTGTAACTGTTGTGGCAAATAGTCCTTCCTCCAAATGACACAGAATGTGACAGGCCTAACTAACATTTCCACTGCCCACCACCGCGACAAGAACACGAATAAAGGAAGATCTCGTGAAACAATATAAATTGTCACGTCTTTCGCATGTGACAACCATGCCTAAAGATCCCACCTCCCGCCTCCGCGACCAGATTACAAATACAGTCCGAACTCGGGAATCAAAACCACTTGTCACGTCTTTCACCAAATTTATCGAAGAACTCACCAAAGACAACATCAAACCGCACTCGAGGTACATTTCGCCTCGACACCGAGGCATCCTCAGGAAATCGACCGTACCGTACAAAAGTCAAAAGACGACACACGAGTCGATTTCCTTATTTATTATAATGGGTTTCCGCAAAGTAACGTCTCATTCAATAAAATATTAGACCATTATCTAGTATTATCGCAGATCAACATAGGCTGTGAAAAATTAGAAATTTATCCATCTGTACGAAGCCGTGACGGGCTGCCAGTAAAAATCAAATTTTCAATTTTCTGCCAAAAAAAGGATACATATGATGGCATGACAAAACAGAAAAATCAATGCGTTATAAATGAATTGGACTTGGAAAGACCCTAAATATATCCAGCTTCACACAACACACACCACTAAACTGTTTTATATGTCAGGAGAAGTCGAGCAGGAACTACCGCTCGCAAATGCGACTCGCTCTATTTATAGGATTTCACAGGATTGCAAGCGGGTGTGCTTTAGCGTTATGCTTGGTGGGAGTAGCACCTTTGTTGTCAAAAATGTGTAGCAGGGGTGAGTTGTTCAAAATTTGTTTGTTCTGTTAACAGTGTAATTGAGACTTCGTTATTACATATAATAATTTCTAGTTGTTTTGGTATACTATATAGAATATATAAAAATACATGTTGTTGAGTTACAAAGGGTTAATAGATCATTTATTTTTTTCTTAACAGCCATATTAATATTAGGACGGCAACGACATTTTGTTTTAATGGCAGTATTTTTTTCGTAGGTATTTCATGTCTGATATCCTTATATGGAGATAAATGCTTATTGCAGTTATTATCAGAGAGTGAAAACAGACAACCCATGACTCCTTTCTCTTGCCTTAGTTTTTTCTTACTTTTTCACTAAAGCAAGCATTACTTTGCATGTACGGCATTTCAGCTTTTAATTCCAGTTACTTAAAAAATAAACACTTGAACTTTCTATTCGTTTGCCCATTATGTAATTATTTTGCAATTCTAGTACGTATTCCTAGAGGCTTAAAACACGAATATGTTGCCCAAAAAAGCGCTTGTTTGCCTTGGCACACCTGCATGGCATTACTGGTACTGTTATTTCATTTTTTCTTCCCCTTGACACTACCGGTAGTATCATGGGTAAGCTTGCATTTCCCGTGACATGACGATGACTCATCTGCCAGTAGTGTCACGGGAGTTTAATAACCTTGGCACTATCGAGTTTTCCAATCTTTTTTTTGCCTAGATCCCTGAAATAGACAGATAGGAACAGCAGTCAATCTACAAAGTGCACTCGAACTACGCACACATAGACATTAACTGAATTGATCCTGCTTTCATGCTTTTTTTAACGTACCTTCTCAACTCGCTTTATCCCAGCTTAAAGTACAGTTGAGGTACTCGTAGTCACAGAATTGTCGAAAGCGAGTCGAGCATGCTTACCAAAACCTTTTACTTTTTTGCTTTTTCGTAGTTTACTCAGCACTCTGTTCACACTATTTCTTGTATATACTCTCCTTTAGGTACTCTTCTCTTGCTTGAGCTCATTGTCAATGAGATTTATACATTATTAAGTACGACTCAAAACGTTGAGTTAAGTATGATACCAAAGTCAAAAAGTTGGTTCGTGATCAAGTTTATATGGGACCATCTCAGAATCGTGATCTACCTTTTCAAAAAAATAAACTTCAAAATCGTTTTTTTTATGTGCCGAGTAATCGCGTAACAAACATACCAAAACAGGGGTAGTCGAAATGAAAACCTTCTTCTTTGTAGTCAGTTGAAAACTGAGTGGAATTTTGTACTTAAATTTTGTGCTAAAACTGCTTTTTGAACTATTTAAATACTGGCACTTATAATCAATTGTCATTGTTCTTTTAATTTTCACAAATAAAATAAATCAAAAATTAGATACCTTCAATAATAAATAACACTACTGTGGTACTAGTAGTACCATAATATCCATATCAGCATCTGTCTGATTTCGTACCGACAACGGCAGATCGGTACGCGTTGCCCCCAGGGAACGCCTTATCATGCTTTGCGGTACGCATTTTTCGGGCCAGAATTGTAGTCCAGTTCACTGGCACGATCCGTGAGGAACATGCTTCTGGCCAATGACCCTCTAATGTTTTTTTTAAAATTTATTACTCCTTTTTTTTTGAAGTTACAGAAAATTATTTTCTAATTTTTAGTTCAGTTAGGTATATTAGCGTCTTCTTCAGTTTTTTGACTATTACTAATTGTTAACAACATTCGTTTCCTTATTGTTTTAGTAGTGTCATTGGTGATGTACCTAGTAACCAGTGGTAATTGTAATGTATGAGTCTCATCAGCCAATAAAAACAGTAGTGCTATGGGCAAGAAAAAATACCCGTGACCAAGGGTTGGAACCGGTATCAAAAGTACAGGTTCTGTGCCGTTATTTAGCGGTTCTTGCCATTTCGATACCTGGTGAAAGTGGATACCGGTACCAAACCTGAAAAAAAACTGGTACCTAATTAAGGTACCCGTTAAATACAAGTGCGACGTCGCCAATTTTCCTTTTCTGGTGTCGGTATTTTTTTATTCTGTCATGGAGGAACAGAGAGACATCTTTGAATGAAGAAAGCCTTTATTATCGGTTTTGCTTCAAGGCCATTACTACCGGTTCCCAAAAATATCGGTATTTCAAGCCTCCGTGAAACAAATCACAGAACAATATTTTCTCTACGAGAAACAAATTAATAGAATAATAAAAAACAAAAATTTTTTACACTTGCAACTTATTCGTGTCAAAGATATAAAGTAATCGCTGTCATTAGCTGTAAAGAAAAAAAACCAAGCGCTTCGCTTCTCTTTTGGAATTTATGGAACTGTAACAAGGCTCGCTTTTGTGTTTCACTAAATAAAACTTTAAAATTTCGGATACAAATTATGTCAACAATGCATTAATTGAGCTAACAATAAAAACACGAAAGTTTACAACTAATTTTTTGAATAAAAAATATCTTTGTGGATCAATATCACAGTGTTAAATATGTCTCCATAGCGTCATTGCAAATGGCAAATGGAGACAAAGCTGGAGGAATTACCGACCATTGGATGAAAAGTATTATGGAGCCGGCCGGTAGCGACAAATTAATACAAAACGACAATAGATCGCGTTCTTCAATAGATGTGAAACGGGAAAAAATGGCAGAAGCATACAACGGGCAAGATAATATGTCTTACGAAAATATGAACAAACAAACCGAGACCAGATATAGATGTGATGTGTGTGACTTAGCATTTGAAGGTATGGAATATTTAATATTACACAAGAAATTTCATGGAAACGACAAGGATACTCCATCAATAACAGTGGAATTGCCAATCCAAAAAGAGGGTCCTAAAAAGCGGCGTAAGTTTAAATGCGATCAGTGTGATGTCAAAGTGAATTCGCAGTACCATTTGGATATTCATCGCAGTAAGCATGAAGGCAATGCCTCTAAGAAGTATATATGTCAAGTTTGTGATCGTAGCTTTGTAGCAGCCCAGTTCCTGAAAAGCCATATGCAATCTCATTCTTCTACAAGTACAATAAACTGTGAGATTTGTAATAAAAGCTTTACAGGACAAGCATATTTGAAGCTACATATGCAATTACATAACGATATCAAGAAGTTTAAGTGTGCGAAATGCGATGAAATGTTTCCAACGAAGAATTGTTTGAAAATACACATGAAAAAACATACTAAGGTCAAGAATTTTAAATGTGATTTTTGTCAAAAGTTATTCGTTTCAAAGATAACTATGGAGAAGCATAAACAGACACATGAAGGACAACCATTAGATGTACATGTTAAGTGCAATTTATGTGATCGGTCAATGCATGCATCGTTACTTCGCACGCATATTGCTCGTGCACATCCCTCTACGGTTGACGATGATCTTAAACGTCCCCATAAGTGTTCTATATGCGGAAAGAGTTTCATCGTTAAGATCAACTTGAACTTGCATATGAGGGTGTGCCATCCTGATCTCGCTGAGCCAGAAGATGAAGATGAAGATGTCATGACAGACAATTCTTAGTTTATATTATTCCCCCAATATCATGTATTATTAATATTAAAATATACTTTTTTATGATAACATAGTATCTTTTTTTAATCAAAATAAAATGGATAAAAGGAAATCTTTTAGAATTCTATGTTTTCTTTTTTATATGATATATCAACAAACAAGCACATGGGTTATCGTAAGAGACAACTGTGGCCTATTGACAGTATAGATGTTACAAGTTATTTGTTGTCCTGTGGCAGGGACCTTACATCTATTGTAAGTCGACCAACTACCCTACCCTTCGTACCAGAAAATGACAGAGTCCTTACGGTGGCAGGAATAGGTAAAGCTGTATATCCCTACCCAGGCAAAAGTGTGTGCTAAAAATAAAATTTGTGTCTCTTCAGTTTTTTGAAGGTATTGTGTATCCGGCTGCGGTAACGTTTTGCGAAATTGCGTATCTCAAAGACTATTGTATGTGCGCCTGTAGAATAAACATGCAGATTTAAAAATATTTATAATTTTTAACTAATTAAATTGTTTTCTTTAATTCATATTATTCAAAAACGCATGTATTTATATGCTTTTGAATTTTTTTATAGTAAATATACACGCTAAGAAGGACCGAATACAGTTTCCGGTGACCTTGTATATTTTCTTATTTAGGCGCTATGATATTTTTTGATTTTTGGAAAAACCGCGATTACTTGAAAACTAGACATATTTTTTTAAAATCGAATTTTGTCACAAATTAAGAGCTATTTGTGCATGTTTATTCTACAGGCACACATACGATAGTCTTTGAGATACGCGATTTTGCAAAACGTTCCCACAGCAGGAAACGCAATATCTCGAAAACCTGAAGACGCACAAATTTTGTTTTTAGCGCACAAATTTGCACAAATGTAAGCTTTCTGCTCATGCGCAATTTTTAACTCTACTATAATTAGAATTTTCTTACTGGAGCAATGTTACCCCAGCAGGAATCGTTTTTTGCGTTTATTTTCAAAATGACAACATGCACAATTTTTTTATCCGGCGCACATTTACAGCAGATCGAGCACTAATTATGTGTCCCACTCATATCACTCTAGGTGCTACTTTCTTGCTGGGGTAACGTACACCTAAAAATCTAGGATTTTAATGCATATGAAAGGGTATGTCTAGATCGATGAACAGTTACAACCATTTCTTCATCAATATTTATTTTCTTCTTTGTTATAGTAAAAACATTGCTTTTGTCGGCACAAGAACATGCTGCTGCAAAGGTGGTGATAAAGTAATTTAGTTTTACACAAATGTCGGAGGTGATTCTCCGACAGAATATGAAGCTGCACCCTTTCGTCGTTTGCTGACAAATGGTCGCACTAGCTACCGAGGAAACTTGTGAAACTTTATTCCTGACTTAATTAATGTTACTGGATTCCACTAGTAAAGTTATTACAAGTAAGTGTACTTAGGTATGTGTTGTGTTTATGATAACACGACAGCGAATAAACAGCACTTTTTCTAATAGATTTTTTTTCATTGGAAGGCAAAGAAGCAGACGAATTTCCTGATGGTAAGAAATTCACGCCAACTACAGACACCAAAGGTGGTAATGGTGCGTTGCCAACCTTAAGCCGGGATGTTAGGGCTCAAGCAAAATTAACTGGGAAATGATAGGCAAGTCAGAAAGTCGCATTTAAGTCCCTTGACATTACCTAAAATTCATATTTTTCTTTATATCCGTATCAAAATCGATCGCCTGGCGACGCTCCTGTCTCCTAATCACCACTTTCCAGCTACCAGCAGGGTGGCATATGGTTTGTTCTACACGTGGGACTCGTAGTAATAAGGGGCAATCTAATTTATATCAAAAGTTTTATGTACCTACCTAATGTATTTCCTGGTGGTATGAAACACAACGCCAGTAAAAAAAAAGTAAACGCCTGTAAAAAGTATGAAGTGAAGTGATAAAAAAACCTAAGGCTAAGACACTACACAAATTCGTATTTATTGTGGCGGATATTCTCGGCAAATAACACGTAATTTTTTAAGTAAAAAACAGTAATATTGCAATTTTTCACTATATAATTTAAGCACAGTAAAACTACAAAAAACCGGTTCCAATGAACCATTAATTCATAACTGATACATTTATATAATTTTTAAAGGCATTTTTTTCCTCACACAACATCTTTGTGGATTCAGTTAGCGAGGGCGGTATTCCCAAACAATTATGACTTAGGGACCTTTAAGAAAAGATCGTACTCATTCCTTAAAGGTCGCAACGCATCTGTGATACTCCTGGTGTTGCGGATGTCCTTGGGCGGTGGTGATCACTTTCCATCAGGTGACCCACTTGCTCGTTTGCCTCCTCCTGTATAAAAAAAATCTTTTTCCAGACAAAAGGATTCCGAGATGGTCTCACATAAATTTTATCAACATCCCATTTATAGTTTTGAGTTATGATCAACTAGTTGGTGTCCACGACTTCGTAGTTCGTACACATGCTGAAGTGACTTTTCGTAGCTGTAAAAAGTCTGTAGTAGGTAAAAGGTTTTCTAAACGCTGACCTGGGGGCTGATTATGTAACTCACGTACCAACTCAAAATGGATGTGTGTACATCGAATCGCTGTCTAATGACGTGTTTTGTATTTGTTATTTCCAGTGACCAAAAGAAATACGATAGAGATAGCAAACACAAATGACGTCATTTGATGTACACTTTTACAGTTTGAGTTGACAACTGAGATACATAATCACCTCCCTGGGTTGTAAGCTACTACTGCATACCATTTGGTAGAAATTCGTTTAGTAGATTGTTTTTGCGTAAAAAGGGAAAATACCCTCGTTTATGATTATGCATCCTGTACCAATACGTTGTATATTTCATGTACAGATTTAGTTTTGTAACTGATTTATTACATGTATTTATTATACTCGTATTTACACAAATTACAGTATTAATAATTTACATAATCTTAAGTTTAACTCAAAAACAACCGATTGGGTCATGATAAAATTAATATGGGACATTTTTTTCTAACCGCGAGGTTTTTACAGCTTCACCGAGCTATTTATGGGACCTTCAAGTTATGGCCTACCTTTCCACAAAATAATCACCAATCATCAGTATATGTATTATCTACAAGTATATGTACCTATATGTAAATATTATTATATATTTATATATAGAGAATATATTATTTTATTTACATATAAAGATACAAAACTGTTATTCTGTTCTACCTTGTCAGCAATCTTAATTATTAAAAATATTAAGCATTTTTAATTTTCACTTTAAAACAAATACAATGTCTGTGGTCTAGCTGTTCAGTTGTTGGAGTTGAATGCATGCGGTCCCGGGTTCGAACCCCGGGTCGGGTAACAAAATAGAATTGGGTTTTTGCCAATTTTATAATAAAAAACGTTGCTCGCGATTGGATATGTGCCCGGTTGGCGATAGACTTGCCACCTATAACATTGTGGGACTTAATGTTTTCGGCTAGTCGCGGGTGCCCTGGTTGTGCCTCTGCCTACCTCTTCGGGGATATGGGCGTGAAGATACTTTACTTTACTTTAAAACAAATACAATGTCTGTGGTCTAGCTGTTCAGTTGTTGGACTTAAATGCATGCGGTCCCGGGTTCGAATCCCGGGTCGGGTAACAAAATAGAATTGGGTTTTTGCCAATTTTATAATAAAAAACGTTGCTCGCGATTGGATATGTGCCCGGTTGGCGATAGGCTTGCCACCTATAACATTGTGGGACTTAATGTTTTCGGCTAGTCGTGGGTGCCCTGGTTGTGCATCTGCCTACCTCTTCGGGAATATGGGCCTCAAGGTACTTTTTTTACATTTTGAAAAGTGTAAGGTGCGAATTCTTACCTACTAACGGAGAATTTTAATAACCAATCTAAGATAAGAGATAGGGTTACTCGAATTTACCAATTCGGCAACCACTCCTTTTTTTCAATAGGTAATTAACAAACATATCTTAGCAACAAATTCCTAGTAGGCCTATCTGTAACTGTAAATAGATTGTTCAATGGATCGTAAAAGTCTCAAAAATTAGTTGAAATTGACGACTCCTACTTATTATACTACTATACTTTAGACCCGAACACGAATGTGACGAGTACTGACGTAAAAACGTCAGAAATAAGCTAGTGGTACCAATCCAGGAGAGTCGTAATAAGACTCAACCATCTTAACAAAAATAAACATAACCACATGTATTAGTGCAGCATCATCCTCGTCTACGCTATATAGTTGGATATCAATTTTAAACAGTGTACTAACACTGTTATATTAGTATATTAGTTAAACATGCGTCTATTTTTTTTTGTGGTAAAACGGATAGCCTAAGTAAAGGTTCTAATGACAGGGAGCGTCTCTTGACTCTTATCATGAGTTTCTCAGGAAAGAAGATAACCCATATTCTTAGGATCGTAGCACCAACACGAGGTTGCTGTGACTGAACGCTACGTTCTTCATCTACTTACACGTCTGTGGTCTAGCGGCCTGGTGCTGGACTTGACTTCATTAGTAACATAAAGCAAATGTGTTTTATTTTTATTTTCAAAAAGAAAGTTATTGGGATTAGATATGTGACTTAGTATTTTCTTCTAGTCGTGGGTGCCCTGGTAGTGCCTCTGTCTACCTCTTTGCGGATATGGTCGTGAAGATACTCACACTCCTTGTAGGTTATAGAGCTATAC
The DNA here is from genome assembly GCA_002245475.1 of Calephelis virginiensis. Taxonomy (NCBI): domain Eukaryota; kingdom Metazoa; phylum Arthropoda; class Insecta; order Lepidoptera; family Riodinidae; genus Calephelis; species Calephelis virginiensis. The sequence goes on from NJDC01003995.1 coordinate 33,194, forward strand.
CAACACTTTTACCCGAAAACATTAATGTATGTTATCCATAAACGGCATAGCATAATCTAAAATGGGGAGTGACCGTTGAAGTTCAGAGAATAATGTGACCCGTTCCGTTTCCTCGATTAACCCAGGGGGCTTAAACCCCTCCCGTTGTTGTTACATTTGTAGAATCCCTTTAATCTAAAGTGACAACTCATGAGTTTTTTTTAAATAACATTGAGAAAAGGAAGAGGTTATAAATTCAACTCCTACATTTTTTTGTGGATGTTAATGGATTCCTCCGTCATTTCTGAAATGATTTTCTTTATTTTAATGAGTGTAATCCAAAGTCTGCATCTGGTGATGGAATGGGAAATTGAGGAAAATATAGAATGTTTGTGTTATAAGATGACTAAATCATTTAAATCTAAGTCGGTTTTTTGCAGTTTACCGCGGTTAAATGACTGAGAATCGGTGTCACTTGACCCCGCAGTGACATCTCCCGCTAAGGGCTTCAAAATGCACGCATTTCTTGTTTCTTAGTTCCGAGATAATTATCTATTTTCAAATGTATAAAACCAGCTGTGCCCCGCAACTTCGTTCGCGACTGCATTACTAAGCATAATCTGAAGTTCCAGATAATGCTGGCCTGTGTATTCCAATGGTTCCCTTCTTTTCGGATTCCAAGTTATTCAGTTCGTTAATTCGTTTATATTAAGTATTGTCATGTCTGTAGTTTATAAACTAAGTACATAATTTATGACTTGGAAAAAATACAGGACTATATAAAGCCCATATCTATCTATCTATCTATACTCATAAAAATGAATCCCCATTTCGAGTGGTCACACCAACGGATGGACCAATTTTGCAACTCGTTTTTTGTTGTGTTGGTCATAAGAAGAAGAAGAAAAGAAGAGAAGGTTCTTATGACAAGAAAAACAGAGAAATAGCAAGAAAAATGGGAAAACAATGCTTAATTCCATACAAACTGTTTGCAGCTGTTAAGTGTGATATGAAATTCGTTGGGTCGGCTAGAAATTACTATAAGGCTAAAAAAGGATGAATAAAATCCAAAAACGCCTTAATGAAATGAAACTTTTAGCCCCAGAATGTGGACCTTGATCGTCGTGTTTAAAAAAAACGCACATAAATAATTCGCACTAACCTTTCGACCTGTGATTGAATAATTAATGAAATAAAAACAAAGAATATTTAAATTGTTAATTCTTTATATCCTGTATTTAACGAATTGTAAGCTGGGTCTACGCTACTTCAATTGAAATACCAAAACGAATATTAAACGTTGCTTTACTAATGATCAGGGACGGCGTTTGGGTATGGCGCGGTTGAACAACCGCCCAGGGCGCCAAGATGTAAAGGGACTTTAGATCCTGTACGCTTTATATTATTAACCTTTTAGTATGGTTTTAAACAGCATGCAGGGGGCGCCGCATAATTTACACCCAGGGCGCTGCTCTTACTAAAACCGCTACTGCTAAAGTTTGTATGTACTTACTATAAATACAGTAACCAACACTGATAGCTGACTCCTTTACAATAAGTACAAATTCCTAATGATCTTAAATCACTTCCACTAAATAGATTTCGAAAAAAGGTATTCAACTTACTTTTAGAGAAAACATATTACAGTGTCAAAGATTTTCTTGCAGACAAGAATAAATAATAAAGTATTTTTAATATAATTGGTTGCCAAGGAGTTTATTTTGCCGTTTCTTCTCCTGTTTGGCTAGGTTTAGAAACGGTGGTAGTTTAGGATAGATAGGGATAAATTAATTTACATTCTAAAAATTGTTGCATTAATAAATAATCATGTAATCAATACAAAAACAGTGTGTAAATAGTAAATAAATAATTAAAATTACTAATTTGATTAAAACCTATTAAAATATTTGCACACCACAAGTTGGTAGAATATGTTGGAACGCTTAAATAATTTTGTAACATCTTTGTAAAACTCATATTCCGCAAACAAATATATTTTCTTTCTTTTTCTTTTCTTTTCTTTCTTTCTTACGTTCTTTAGATCCTACCTATTACTGTATTGCAGAAGATCGTTAAGGGGCCATGTATGCTAAAATACGTCAGCAATATACTGTTTTTTTCATACAAAGCAATTATGGGTGTTTCTCAGAACATAACAGTTTTAACGTTTTTGGCGTGCGAAGGTACAAAATAATGCTAATATCGAATACTTAATATGTGTATGATGTTGCAGTGGATATCATGTATGTGGGCATGTATAGCATTTATTTCTAATTGGCATTGGTTTAAGTAAAACTCAATATTAATAGCCCAAATCTCATTTACGTGGCGCGTCCAAATATCGAAATTAACTAAAACTGCTTTTAAATTATAGTTTCTTCGTCAATAAAAACGCTGAAATTTATATTCATTTCATAACTTATAAAATAACAATGCTCTTTTCAATTTTTGAGCTTCCGAAATTGTAACACTGTGAAGTTATCATTAATTAAAAAATGTCCAAAGTATTTTTCTAATTTACCTGGCACAACTTGTCAGAACTTTAACGATACCCGGCTTTCCTCCGCCGTAAACGATCCTTGTGCGGCATCGTTTCAAATCAGTTCCCGGCAAGATAGCAAACAGCGCAGGTAAAACGTAACAAAGTATCATAAAAATAAACTGAAATTCAATACGTTCGCTGGACTTTGTAAGGTAAGAAGTATAATTATTATGTATGAGATTTTGTGTTAGACCAAATCAATTATATAAAACTAATTGCTTTACCCAATTTTGTAGTGATTTGTATGTTTCATAGGTAATAAATAAGATATTATCCATTTATTATTTTACGCTTAAAATGCATATTACTTTAAAAACCTAATTGTCCTGGTGCTAATTTACTTGGATTACTCTGGCTCGTTTGAGCCAGATGAATTAGTCATGCACGTACAAATTATAATTTATTTTCTCAAAGTAAAGCAAATGCGTTAAAACTTCGTTATTAATGAACAAACGTAGTAGTAAATATAAAAATAGAACCCCTAAAATAAAATACCTCTCCTACGACGGTAACCACACTAAAAAATTATAGACTGCTTTCCAATATTCCAAGCACCTCAAATGAACAGAAAACTTTAAAAGTTAAAACTAAAAACACTAATTCTGAAACCTGCATTAGACGAATGCGATATCAAAATGAAAAAGAGATCAAAAACCTTAAAAATTTGATATTTGATTTAAAGAGAGAAAATGACCGTTACTGTAAGCAGTTAAAACGTGTGTCTTTAAAACAAGAGATAATTTTAACAAAATCCAGTACTCAACTTTAACTTAAAACCAAAAAAATATCTCGTGCATTAACTATCAAAGAAATAAATAAAAAATCAAACCTTGCAAAGAAAGAGGTAGAATTATTTTTTGAAGAAGATGATAACAGTCGGATATGTGCAGGAAAAAAGAATTTGTGACAAGAAATAAGTTACGTAAGCAAAAGAGATACCTAAATAATACTTTAATAAATCTACACACAAAATATTGAAAAACTGGGCAATCTTAATATATATAATATAAATCTCGTGTCACAATGTTTGTCCTCAATGGAATCCTAAACCACTTAACCCATTTTAATCAAATTTACACACCGTGTGCAGTTTGGTCTAACTAACTTACATCTAAATTTTTCGAGAGCGAAGCCGCGGGTAACAGCTAGTTTATTATAAGTTATGCGACTGTTTGCAGAATGAGACCTTTTGGGTACTTATTCCTGACAACAAGAGTAGAGAAACATGTTCTTGTAGGCTGCATGTAAACATTGACTTTTTCATTGAAGGGCTTCGTCAAAACAAAATATTAATGGTCAACTCTCATAAGAGTTTATTATCTTCTTTATGCTGCGACGTTATGAATGTAGAATGCTTACATAGAATTTGCACAAAATGCGTAAACAGAGTTGTACCTTATTTAGAATTTAATAATTCTCAATACATCTCATCCTGGCAGTGGGTAACCAAACAGCAACACATAGATAGTAGCGGAAAGAAAATTAGAGTGACCGAGAAAGTTAAAATAACTAAATATCCTTTGGAAATTATTCAAGAGTTTGAGAATACAAAACAATTAAAAATTTAAAAAATAATATGAAGCAAGGAGAATGTATTATACACGTAGACTTTAGTGAGAACTATTATGTTGAATGTCATCAAGAGGTTCAACCTTACCATTTTGGAAGCAGTCGAAAACAAATTACATTGCATATTTCAGACATTTATTTTCTCGATAAAAATTCTACTCCAAAACATCAGTCTTTTTGTACTGTAAGTGATTGCTCAAGGCATGACGTTTCTGCTGTTTGGGCCCATTTAGTACCAATCCTAGAATATATTGGTGAAAATTATTAATTTACTCAATCTCTTCATTTTGTATCCGATTCACCCTCTAGTCAGTATACAAATAAAAAAAAAATTCATGTTATAGGAGCTTTACATAGATATTTGAGAAGCGTTCAAACAATTACATGGAATTTTAGTGAATCAGGACATGGTAAAGGTGCTCCTGATGGTGTTGGAGCTACCCTAAAACGTTCAGCGGATCAAGCTGCGTCTCGTGGTTCAGATATAAGTAATATGGATGATTTTTTGAATGTTATTTCTCAAAGCGTTAAGAATGTCGTAATTCGAACTGTATCAGATTATGACGTATATGAAAAGGATTTACTATTCCATGGATGTATGAAAGTACACCAAATAGTATGGTCTCTCGAGACAAATTAAATAGCAGTTCGCGAATTAAGCTGCTTTGATGGTTCTTGTTCTTGGACCCACTAAATGTTCCCATAATAAACACCTAGGATTTTATAATTTACCGTTAATCCTTTGATTGATTCAACTCAAGAGATTGAAATGCTAAAGCTATGGATATCGCAACCATTGAAGACTTCACAGAATTCGAATAAACCTGTAATAATATCTAATATTTTGATAAAACCAGCTGACTTAAGTAAGAAAAAAGTAATGCGCTAAATTTAAATAAAAAATAAACAAGAAGAATGTAGAAAATGAAAATTATATTGTTTTACCATCAAAGTCTCTGAATTATAAAATAACAGAAACAGGATATCTAAGTGATTCGAATTCTAGTGAATATAATATTTTTTAATTTTTATAAAATTATTTCGAAATCAATATTTTCATTTTTATGTTTCATTCTTTGATGTTAAAATATTCACTGTCAAACAGAATCATTTACCTTGTTAGGTAATTTAACGTCTAACTTTTGTTGAAAAATAATGAATCATTGTTTTATGTTAATTGTAACAAGTACCTTACTTGTTTAAGAAGCCATTTTTTATTTGGTTAATGTGCCATATTTTATGATAAAGTTATTCACCAAAGAAACATACATTTTGTTTTATTATGTAGTTTATTGCGTTGATTTTATGATTGTTAATTACTTTTTTGCTTATTAATAAATATATGATCAGAATATTTGTCTCATTTATCAGTCAGAACTAATTTTTGTGGAGCTAAAATCTAATTAATCTGCACGCTATATAATTTTTCTGGCCTTCAAAATACTTAAACCACTATAACTTTTAAACCTTACAATAAATTTTAACGCCTTTCATAAATTTGAATTTAGTATATTTTAATTAACACGAGGAGTCGGCAAAATCTTAAATATTGGGAAAATAAAAATGAGCCAGATAAATTATGTGAAATCGTCCTGATATTGAGAAACACCCTTATGGATCTTGGCGACAAAATACACAAGATTAACATTAATATGCTTTATAAGACTAGTGTTTCCAAAATACGATTCATTTCACTTTGCTCGATAGAAAAAAATCAAAAAGTTAACCCTTTTTTGAAAGCAAAACCCATCTGTCTACTTCAATTATGAAAATATCGACACCAGATTTAACATAAACATAGATAAGTATTATACCTAAAAGACAACTGTTTCAGTTTTTATATTTTTTTTAAATTACTTTTATAGTGTCACAAAATAGTGATTTGGCGTTTACGACATTTACTTTAGAGCGCAATATTTCATAGTAATCATGGAACGGGGGAGTGCGCTGATTGGCTCTTCTGGCTGACTAAGTATGGGCCCTTAAACATACAACTCTCCTGATGCTAAGAGACAAACGTGGACTAAAGACATCGTATATGTTATAGGTATCATATGGCCAGGACGTTAGGCCTGAGGTGCAAGTGTACCAGCTTCCCTACTATCTAACCCTGTCCGGTGGTACCATATTCACTAATTTTAATGACCCATTTTACCTTGGCGCGGACGCCTTGAGGTTCAAACATCAGATGGCTGATTATGCAGTTCGGAAGTCGGCGAACAAGTGCCGTGATTGCAGCGTCGTTCCCAACTGGAAAGGCTCAGACCGCCCCATAATGGGGAGAAGGAAGGGACAATAGGTTAAGATAAAAAAGAACTTGTACGGAGTCAAGAAGTGTACGGGAAGGAGAGCCTTAGAGCATATTCCGTGCTACTCCCGCGTTTCGGCCCGTATAACCATGATGGTTGGTAGGGCCATGGGAGGTGGAGGGTATTGAGCCATTACACCTATGTTCGTCTTTTATGAGCTGCCTGACACGGAAGCAGATCTTGGGGCATAGAAGTAGTTTGGCCGTTTTGCGTCAGCATTAAGGAAATAGCTACTTTGATATTAAGGAAATAGATATTTTGACTTAGGTGTACTGTTGGAAATTTTGAGCTTGTAGAGCTAGAGTGTTTAGAGCGAGAAGCTTGGAAGTGACGTCTTATAACTTTTTCAAATTGCGAGCCAAATGGTTTCGTCTTAGTAACATTTTACATACAAAAGGTTGTTGAGGGTATGATCTATTCTGTACCCGGACCAAAACAGGGAAACAAGTAAAAATAAATCTTGGTAGGTATGACTCGACAAACACAAACTTATTGCCTTGCTGATATTTTTTTAATAAATTGAAGATTTTTATTGAATGACTAATTTGTTGCTAGCCGCGAGGTTTTTACGACTTCACCGGGCTATGGTTGAAGATATAGGTAGTACGGACAGAGCAAAAATAAGATATCTACCCATATCTACATGACAAAAATTGTGAGATTTTACCTGCTGATCAGAGAAGTTATTTGTTTATCCATGTTTGTAGTAAGTTTGATAAAATCTTCCTGCACCACATTGTGGTAATTAACTACATTAATAAACTATTTTTCACTTACCGCTATCTTCTTTCAACGATAGTAATGGAAGAGACAAAACACGTTCAATGCTGTCAGATTAGTCTAAAACCTGTCGAAACTAAAAACTTGCATGAAACTTCTACAGACTTTTAGTCTATTCCTTGGAAAATTTTATTGTTAAAAATGTCACAAGTTAACATGCCTGGGCTGATCTGACATATTTAAAACGTACCGTCTCGTTTCTTTTTGTTTCATTGGAAAAAGATAGAATAATTCTAGTTGACGCATAACAGAATCACTACCATTCTATAGGGTAAAATTAGAGCAGAAGGGAAAGGTTAGACCATGTCTGATTATTCCTTTAAAGAAACACTATTAAAGTATAAAAACGGTTTTTAAATAAATATATCCTCAAATTACTTCAGTTACAGTAACTTATAACAAATATCAATTATCTTCCTTTTCTTCTTTCTTCTCTTCCTTTGCTGCTTCAGCAGCTTTAGCTGCTTCTTCTGCAGCTTTCGCTTCTGCCTCTGCTTCTGCTGCCGCTTGCTGAAAAAATATTGATAAGTTACGAAATTGTTAAATTGTCTCAATACGCAATTTAAAATATCCGTGTTTCCCCTTATTAAACTGACATAGGCGAGCAATGATGATTAGACTTTTTAGCTTTCCAGTAGTTATTCATATATCATAAACACCATGATATATAAATGATAATAAAATTCTTCGAAGCTCCCCCTACCCGCACATCTGCTTAATCAGAAAATCATTTGCAACTGTCGTGTTTCCCGTCTGAGTGTAATATTATTCAGGGTTAGTTTCAGGGTTTTGATTAGGTTTAATTAAACGGAACCTCATGAAGTCAAGTCCGAAGCTCGACCGCTAGACCACAAAGGTGATTTGTTACTTCTTCTCATTCATACTCGTATGACTGAAATAATTATTCTAAAACATAGTCAGCAAATATGAATGAATGAATGAATACACTTTCACTTATAATATTTAACTCAGGTGCACAAAGGCGGTCTTATCGCTTCAGAGTGATATCTGCCAGACAACCTTAGCAAATACACCGTCTGGGAATAAAATATGACTTTATTATTTCAAATAACTGTTTCTGGCAGCCCCATGAATCTGTATTTTTTTATTTTCAAACATAGAAATGCTTTATTTATCTTAACTACTTTTATATTAGTAAAATAATAAAGAAGTTTCTTATTTAGTTTGTTTGTAGGGGTTAATCTTTGGAAATACCTGATACGATCATGGAGACTCTTTTTACTACCAAAAAGTTACAATATTCAGGAGTGATATAGGCTATATTTTATTACAGTTAAACAAACATTAAGGAAAAATTCATAGTGGTTTCATTTTGAATTTTTCCTTAATTTTTGTATTGCTCGACGAATTTACTAGTCGACCAGTGGAATAGTAAATTTACTTAGTTGACAAAGATTTTTTACTAACTTATGTGTTGATAATTTGACGATTTTTACAAGTTTACCGGACTTACACTTGATATAGAAGCACACGTAAGGTTTTTCTCGTTATTTTAAAGAAGTTTTTAACTATTTTTTAATATGTTAGGCTAATGACAATCTAGATAAAGGTTTGTTTTCCTAAAATCAGCTGAAAAAATAATCTTCTTTATCAAAGTGACCAAACAGATTGTGAGTGCTCATGTAGAGATTCAAGTAAAATTGAAACTTAAAACGATATGTAAGAAATTATTTGAATTCAATACCCCACAAGCAGGTACAAACTTAACCTTCATCATTTATCAGGGAAAAGTAGTTAACCACGAGTAACTAATCAATTTGAAAGCTCACCGCTGCCTTTTTCAAATCATCTTCTTTCTTCTTCTGCAACTGCACACTGAGTTCTCTAATCAAGTTAAGTTCTTCTATATGTTTAGGGGACAAAGGGTCGAATACTCGGACGGGTTTCGTATTTACATCTCCTGATGCTTCCGTGAAAGCCTTATATCTTGCGTTGAGAGTTTCATTTCGTTCCTTAGTAATTTGATGGTATTCTGTGTACGGCATTTTCTAGGTAATAAAAGAGATTATTAAAAAAAAATCGCTCCTTTTATCCATCGATTGAAGTCGAGAAATGGAGATTTGAATTATACGTTTGACTCCTATGTTTTTATAAAAGTATATGAATCGATTTCTCAGTTTTTCCTGAACGGAGTTTGAAATTATTTTTATATTTAATGCAGCGTACCCACGGGTACCATTGCCACCAAGTCCGGATCTGATAATGGAATTCCAGAGAAATAGAGAAAGATACTTAATATTTGTGTATATAGAATATTTACTTATTAAAGTTGAATTCGGTTTTTTGCAGTTTTACTCCGCTTAGATTATGTTTTGCAGTATCGGAGAGAGTAGATTTGGATTTTTAGTAGTGTGTATATTGTTGGTGCTAATATTTTTTTATGACATTGGAAGGAAAACAAGCAGACGGATTTCCTGATGGTAAGAAATTCCCGCCGGCTAAAGACACCAAAGGTGGTAATGGTGCGTTGCCAACCTGAGGCCGGCAGGTTAGGCCGCGAGCAAAAGTAATTTTACCTTCTACCTTACCCTCTGAACCGGAACACGTCATGACGTTATGGCCGCAGGAATAGGTAAGGCGGTGGTACCAATCCGGGCGAGTCGCTGCTAAACTCTACCACCTAGTCAGATATCACGGCGTTAGTGACGGTAAGCCTGTGCTCGCCTTTTACGACCTGCATGGCAGGAAGGCAGATGGTCTATTCTACAAAGGAGCCCGGACGAACACGGGGAATAAAACAATTTAGTATGTATTATGTGGAGCTTGATATATTTGAGGTAAGTCCAATTCATTCATAGCGCACTATTTTTCCTGTTTTGTCACACTGTAATACATATACACTTTTTTTGGTGGAAAATTGAAAATTAAATAATTTTATTTATAGTATGGATTTTCGCAAAGTAATGCCTTCTTTTATCAATTTTTAATTAATTGAATTGAAATGTAGCTACAGACATCTTGTAGTTGTTTGACTTTTTCACGTTGAGTCTGTAATATCCACATGGTAGTTGATTACCTTGGATTGCTGGATTATTCCAATAGAGCATATTTCATGACATATCTTGTCCCTACCTACTCCTAAGCCCTAACGTAACGCGTTTTCTTAAGTGACAAGTCAGCAAATATACAGGTTTCCTAATGTTAACAGACTACCGTCGCCTATAGATATTACACATGAGATATATGTTACAGATGCATCGCTTTCGTGCAGCCAAAATGGTAGATCCATTGTGCAAGTCTATCAAGTACCCTACCCTCCGGACCGAAATACATTAACAGAACAGAGGAACAGAGTCATTATGGCGGCAGAAATAGGTAAAGCGATATACCTTTATCCAGGAAAATTGCTGTACAGCACAATCAAATGGTCTTGACGGATGTCAAACAAAAGTTGAAATAACTCTCGTTTTGGATTCTGTACTCTGTGTACATATTAAATTAAGTACTTCATTTAAAAAAAAACTTATGATTATTATTAGACTAGCTGACTAGCCTTAGTTAAAGTTTTCCCAAATTTTGACTATAAGCTACTCCTACACAAAATTTGATAAAAATCAGTTCAGTGAAAATTAAACGGCTAAAAATTATAATAAATCTTCTTTTTGCGTTTTCTATCTTGTAAAGTGAAAACAATAAGAAGCAATCATTTGAAATTTGATCACAAATTTGAAATACATTCATGTAAGTAAAGATTTAGTTTTATTATATGTATAGGATTAAAAATATTTTATATACCCAGGCACAGATTTTTTATTAGATATTTTTATAATAAGTATTAATATTTTAAATAAACTTACGTTACAGGTGTGAACTAGATAGTATGGTGAATTGGACTGCTTACGATATAAGTGTTTCAGCGTTTTTTCCGTAATTTCGTATAGAAGGCAGGAGCTATAAACATTTGAATTAGATGACTCGAGTGGGGGTAATTTTTAGCTTTAAATTATCTGTTTCTCGTGTTTTTACCCGTTCTTAATCGATAGATCGTAGCAAAAGGTTAGTGCTAGGCACCTCTCATTCTCAATGGGGATATTTTATGCACAAAGATATTTAAATTCTAATTTAGTAGTATAAATACTTTTTTTAGATATTTGTTAATGTAATATTTCAATTTTCAGTCGAGATATACTTGTCATTTTTTATTTGAATTTTAGTTATGGGATAAATTCATTTTTTAAAAACAACATTCATTCAGTAATATTTATGAATCCTAATCGTGAAAGTTATGTATGAAAGTCGCGATTCAAATCTCGATACATTTTTACATTACATTAAAGTGAGTGGAAATAGGTATATTATGCATTGATAAGATGAGGAGGAATAGGTAGATACAACTTTGATCAGTTACATAAATAAATACTTACATG
>NJDC01003995.1:46381-57947 GCA_002245475.1 Calephelis virginiensis
AGTGAAAAAAGTAGTTTTTTGTTATTAAAAAAATTAAACAAAAATTTTGTTTTTGGTGTCTGACCCGGGAATCAAACCCATGTCATGTCAAGTCATGCCCAACACCTGATCACAAGACCACAGAGGTGATAAAGAAAAATTAAAATAAAAAAAATATACCTAAATCAGTCAGGCTTACTTCAACACAGAAGTGGATAATTGCAGTTTAGAAATCGCGACTTGATTACGCCTTCAATGATAAAATAAATACACGTGATATCACGCTACAACCCCCCCTCCCCCTCGTGATACTTTGTGATTTTTTGGCTTACCCCCTCCCCCCGCTTTCTAGCCTCACGTGATTAATGGACGGCCCCAGTCGAGATATACTTATCATTTTTTATTTGAATTTTAGTTATGGGGATAAATTTATTTTTTAAAAACAACATTCATTCAGTAATATTTATGAATCCTAATCGTGAAAGTTATGTATGAAAGTCGCGATTCAAATCTCGAATGATTTTTACATTACATTAAAGTGAGTGGAAATAGGTATATTATGCATTGATAAGATGAGGAGGAATAGGTAGATACAACTTTGATCAGTTACATAAATAAATACTTACATGCTCTTCTTTGCACACACAGGGTTACTTTGAAAGGACCGGTCAAATTTTAATACAAGGGGGTAGTGCTTAAATTGTTTTAAATATTATTGCCAACATGTAACATTTACTTTTATAAACATTCACTTAAAACAGTCCGCCCAATGCTTCACTTGTTGTCAGGCTATGTCGTACCTAGTACGAGTCCTGATGTCACCAGCCTGCGAATGTGACCGATGGGAACCAGTTTTATGCTTTGTTTACATTATAACCATGCGTTTTGTATTTTGCATTGGATGAAAATTGTAAATTGTTTTTTATTATTACTTCATAAATCGAAAATGTTATCGATTCTGAATCGTTTCTCAAAATTTCACTAGTACTTTAAATGTCAACCTGTATATTGCAGGTACCAAACATATAAATTTAATTTTTAATGTAACGGGTTTCATAGTATGAATGTAAATAATAATGTTTTGTTATTTTCATCTTTTAATAAAATTGTCAAAATGTGTTCTACTTCTGCGGTCAATGGGGATGTCAAACTGAATAACCATAAATTTTAAACGATTTCGTAACTATAATTAAAAATGTATTAATTATTTGTAATGTAATTGTTAATTCAGTGGGAATTTACAAAGTACATAGTTACATGCTTCATCAAAGACGTTAACAGTTTAGCGCAACTTTCGTATAAAAAAAATAAGTTTGCTATGTTTTTATTCGCCTTAATCATATGACACTAGTTGCCATAAATCTGAATGCCTTTAGACTTATTTCAAATTATACGGGTTATACCTTTTCACCATGTTATGTTAAGTGACATGTGTCACTTTAAGTAAACTTTATACTTGGCGAAATCAAACTACGCATGGTAGTTGTAAAAGCCATAAAAGAAAAATAATAAACTTTATACAAAATTTGGGTTTGCTATGTATCTATGGAGGTCCCGCCTCTTAATACGTAGTATTTATATACTCTTTGGACGTTAAGGAATTAATAAAAATTTTAAAACGAAAATTCTTTAGCAATTTTTTTTAATTTTAAGCATGCGCACCATAGAAATAGGAATATATAAAGAAGTGCAACAAGGTTCTATAGCAAATTTAGTTGTATAAATACCGTTGCTATCGACATTTAACTTAACCACATCTCTTTGTCTATTTTAACAAATGGTTATATGATGTACGCCGAAAGAGATAACGACATTTTTGTCTGTGCCCATTTTGGCGTCGATTTAAAGTGACTTCATGACAGTTTTCATGTTCTTACGTTCTTTCTTTAAGTTTTGGCCTTCACGTTAGTATTTAGCCATTAGTCAAGTAGAAATTTGCATCAAATTTTATATCAATTTCAATTAATTTTAATTAGTCATCAGAGATTTGGCGGCAACGAGAAAATATACGATACGCTAATTTCTTTATGATTATTTCATTTGTGCACTTTTACTGAACAAAATTATACAAAATGCCACCAAAATTGACTAATTTCACTTAATATTAACACGAAATTCAATAATTATGAAAAAACGTCGACCATCTTTTCTCTCGATGGCGCCAAAACTCCAGTTCTCATGTTTGCCAAGAATCCATGTTTAGTGTTCAATTTTTATAGTGATGTACTAATACAACTGTCGATTTTACGTTCTCAGAAAAGAATATTTGGATAATATAAGAAAACCTACCATTGCCACTGAAAATATCAATCACAGTCTAGCTTAATAAGAATTCTTTCAAGTGCTCACTTAAAAGTAAAAAAAGTGATTTGAATGTAATCCGATCAAATTTTTTTTGTAATGATAATGAAACTTATAACAAATAAAAAGAGTTAAATTATATAAAGAATAAACATATTTGCACGCCACAATGTAAAAAAAAAGTGCTCGCGAAAAGTAAACAAATATTCTTTCTTTCGTTTAATTAAACGAAAGAAAGAATATAATGTAATTACATTTCCCTATAAGCCAATTGAGTAGCACAAAGTAAGTAAGGTGATAGTTGCGATTTATTTCGGTAGGTAAATAATAACTCTTATCTATTTGCTTAAACTTAACTATCAATTGTCACTAATAGATCGTGTATCAATATCGTACTCTACTTTTTCAGGACAGCCTTATAATGTCAAAATGGCAGCCATATTTAGTAGCCGACGGCAGGCTTTTTTAGTAGGTATTTCATGTCCATATACTTAGAGGTCATTGACCTGCGCACGCCTCAGTTGATTTTATTTAATTGACATAATTTATAACGTACTAGCTATTGCCCGCGGCGTTGCCCGCGTGGTTAATGGTCCCACACGAAGATTTTTCGGGATATAAACTATCCTATGTCTTAAATCAAGTTTCCAAGTTGAACAGATTTTGCGCGAAGGAGTAACAAACAAACATACAAGCTTTCGCATTTATAATATTTGTAGAAATATGGTAAAGCGGTGGTATCTTTACTCAAGCTTATAGAATAAAATTTTATGGTATCGCTCGAAATAATTTATTATTAAAAAATATTACACATGACATACCTACCCTCACAAATTTTTTTGCACTTTAACTGACCACAATGCTACCTAAATGAATGTACTTATAGCGAGCATTCTACTTTTTTTTTCCATTGTGTTTACTCTTTCATTCAGTCATTCATTCATTCATTTATGCAAATGTCACCAAAAATTACTATATTTCTTTTACTCAACATAGGGTTGAAACATTATATTACGGCATTTATATAGTCAATAGCATAGAGATTCCTTAACCTAGCAATAACTGAAATATATTGAATACTACTACTTATGGACAAAATAATTTGGGACCACTGCATTGTGTTTAATATGTAAAACCAAATTAATAAAAAATACGGCATACGGTTCAAACGATCTTTGAACGAAATTAGGTATTATAGTGCTCACAAGTGTTTAAAGATACACTTGTGAGCACTATAATACCTAATTTTTTTAATGAAATCAAATAAAAACATAAATTAAGTACTTATTTTAAATAAATAAATCTGTCAATTAAAAAAAAACTTTATTCAAAAGTAGGTTTCCGTTATTTTGAATTAATTTTTTTCTTAATATTCGTCATCTTTAAATTTAAAAATCAATTGCTGTTCCTTAGTCTCACTAAAACTTGAGAACAGCTGGACCGATTTGGCTAATTTTGGTTTTGGATGATTCCTGGAAGTCCAGGGAATGTTTAAAAGATGAAAAAGGAAAAACAACTTTCTAAATTTTCCCATACAAACAGAACGAGTGGAACGAAAGTCATCGGGACAGCTAGCATATCTACAAAATAATTGGTCATTTATTTAAGAAATATATCGGTGCATCCACCTCCTAGGAAGAATGGAAACTAGAAAAAGATTAATACAATAAATTGGCGTTATCATCTAAATAAAATTATCAAATCAGAAATGATATTAAAATTATTATCATTAATTAAAATTTCATGGCAATGGGCACGGGTTAATAAGATAATTCTATCAGAATCAGAATCAGAAAAAACTTGATTCGTAAAAATAACTGTATGTATAAGTGGTACTTGTGCGCGTCGACATTTTTAAGCTACCACCGGATCAGAATCGCGGCCACACACTGAAAAGATCTGGCGAAACAAACTTGGCTTGGCTTGGCTTTTTTCTACACTAATAGTAACATTATAAACTAGATAACAAAATTACAATCTAATTTTAACTTAATAAAAAGTATGACAAATTACATGAAACATGAAACCTGTAGGTATTTTTTCGATTTACTTTATCTACTACCGTACATTCTCGTATTTAATGTATTAACTTGTACCTTCCTTATTTCGTTAAGTAACATGTAAACAAAGAGTATATAATACTACGTAATAAGAGGCGGGACTTCCATAGATACATAGCAAACCCGAATTTGTATAAAGTTTACTTGAAAAATTATAACCCGTATAATTTGAAAGTAAGTCTAAAGGCATTCAGATATAAGGCAACTAGTGTCATATGATTTGGGCGAATAAAAAACATAGCAAACTTATTTTTTTTATTTTTTGATGTGAAAGTCGCGCTAAACTGCATGTAGAGTTTTGGCGCCATCGAGAGAAAAGATGGTCGAAGTTTTTTCATAATTATTGAATTTCGTACTGATATTGAGTGAAATTAGTAAATTTTGGTGGCATTTTGTACAATTTTGTTCAGTGAAAGTGCACAAATGAAATAATCATGAAGAAATTAGCGTATCGTGTATTTCCTCGTTGCCGCCAAATCTCATTACATGAGCTTTAGTAATGAGGCCACCGCTTTACCCAAGAGCCTGATATGACTTACTGACGACTTATGACTGATGACTAATTATAATTGATTAAAATTGATATAAAATTTGATGTAAATTTCTACTTGACTAATGGCAAAATACTAACATATAGGCCAAAACTTAAAGAAAGAAGAAAAAAAGTTTTGTGATATCTTTTTTGTATGATCTAAGAAGGCAAACAAGCAGACGCATTTCCTGATTGTAAGAAATTCACGCCGCCTAGAGACACCAAAAGTGATAATGGTGCGTTGCCAACCTGAGGTCGGGATGTTAGGCTTCGAGCAAAAATAAGTAAGGCCGGCTACCTTACCCTCCGAACCCTAACACGTCATGACGTTATGGCGGCAGGAATAGATAAGGCGGTGGTGGTGTTGGTGTATTTTTTTTGATACGTACGTATCGTAATTGCTTTTTTATGTCATAAGACAATAAACAAGTAAGCGGCTCCCCTCATGGATCGTAATCTATAGACACCATAAATGTTATAAGATGCATCGTTATCCTGTTGCCGAAGTGTTGCCTAATGTGCGAATCTACTGGAATATGACACTATCATTAAGGCATCACGAATAGGTAAGGCGGTGATCGTAATAATCGCCTCTGTGGTCTAGCGGTTCAGTTGTTGGACTTGACTGCATGAGGTCTCGAGTTTTAAATTATATAATAATATTTAAATATAAATAAAATAAAATTATATAATAATAATTGCATGAGGTCAGACTTGAATTCTTACCAGTTCGATACCAGAGTCAGGCCATACAAAAAGCATAAAATGTGTATTTTCAATTTTCAAATAAAAAAATGTTACCTGGGATAGGATATGTGCCCGGTTGGCGATAGGCTTGCCACCTATCACATTGTGGGACTTAGTATCTTCGTCTAGTCGTGGGTACCCTAGTTGTGCCTCTGCCTACCTCTTCGGGGATATGGGCGTGAAGATACTTACTTTTACCTTTGCTCTGGCTAGAGGCTGCTGGACAAGACGGCAGATAGCCTATTCTACATAGGGGACTCAGACCAATATGACTTCAACAATTTTCATAGTGATCTACGTCCGCTGCCTGTCTGTAACACCCGCATTTTCGTTAACCCGTAGGTACTTACTTGACTAATTATGATCAAACTTAGCTTAGAATTTGTTTGTTCCTTAACATGTTTAGTATTCAAATTGTCCCAATTTTTTAGACAAACATGACAAACAGATCAATAAATAAACAATGAATAGACAATAGTTTCAAAAACATATTTAATAAAACCAGAAACGTCCCTGTAACCCATACTATCTGGAATGTCTTCAATGTACATTGACAGCTTTTTAATGAAGTTATACCTGCTATGTATAGGTATGAGGAAACTTTTATGAAAGCTAATAAATAATATCCTAACAAAACAATAATGAAATATTTATAAAGGCATAAAAAATCTTGTGACAAACTTCTAAGTAAAAATGAATGTCATTCCATTTTAATAAAATATTTGATCTAGTCTTTATAACTTAGACACACGCAAGCGTAAAAAGGAACGCATCGCAACCCCTCGATGGCAATGACTCACTACACCCCCAGTCGAAAATATACGAAGCTACCCGACAGTGTCCGAATACACCGCGTTAATTCGCGAAAAACACCTAAATACCTAGAATTATATAACGTGGATATTTTTTACAAAATGTTATTATTTTCGAATAATTAATGTGTGAAAGACTCATCTGTGATTTCGTTCGTTTAATAATATTAGGGATTTTCTTTTTTGAAGTGTGATGTTCTACAGCCATATATTGATTTTCCACTGACGTACAGAACTCAGGTTTCATGCGGATTTGTGTTATTATTAGATGTGTATGCGTACATTTTTAACAAGTGCATTTAAAGTGAGAATAGTGTTTAAATATTTTTGTATATAAAAGTCAGTGCCTCAAGTGTTAAAAAAAAAGCAACAAACATCATTTGACGTTAAAAAAACAAGTATTTCAATTTAAGACTGATTAAATGAAATTTTTGCTTCAACATAATAAAAGTGTGCATTCGTAATTTTAAAATTAATGCAATAAAATTAAAAATAATGGAATACCAAATCATCGTAGTTAAGCCTTTGCTGAAAAAATAAATAAAAAGTAAACGACATATAGCCAGTTAAAAATAGTACATTTTTTCTATTTTTAAATCGAAAGCCCACGCTGTAATCATCTGCCAACAAGAATTTTATATGTTGCCTAACAATTTAGGAAAAAAAGTATATTAAGAGAGAGAAAGACATGCATCATCTCCACAGAAGTTTTGGTTTAGGTTTAAAAGAGAAAGATTATTTATAATTTATATTATATCTCAAGCATGATTTTGCGTCCTGCGTAGATAAAAAAAAAATTCGTAGCTTACCGTAGCAATCACTCTACGACAGCTCGGTCTGCAACTTCATTGCATATTACTTAGAATTGTTATCTTATTTGAATATGAGCAAAATACCAAAGTTATTAATAATTGAAACGTACAATGGTACTGTATAAAATGGTTATGGCATAAGTTATGAGTTTGCTTCTGGGTACATTTTGTTTTTAATTTTGATTATTAATTTAACATATTAAAACCTTATTTTAATTTATTCCACTTGCAAAGCCAAAGGTGTAATAAGTTTTCTAATTAAAGTAACGTTGCCTGGGTTTCGATATGTGCTCGGTTGGCGATAGGATTGCCATCTATTTCACTGCGGGTCTTAGTTTCTTCGGCTAGTTGAAGTCGTTTGCCTACATCGTCGGGGATAAGGGCGTGAAGATACTCACTTCACACGTGTACTAATAAAAACTGTTTCTTGGCAAATTTTTACACTATTTAAAAGACAGTCTAGTTAATCTCTTAGCTGCAATTAATTAAAATTTAAGACCAAATGCGTTAAAGGCCAAACTTCACAATTATTTATTATAAACTGGCGGGCTGCTTCCAGCTTATCACGGGTGGACAAACTTCTATCTAATATATAAAAATCTCATGTCACGGCGTGCGTAATTTAACTCCTCCAAAACGGCTCGATTGATTTTCGTGAAATTTTGTGAGCATATTGAGTAGTTCTGAGAATCGACCAACATTCATACCCCTAAGTGACAAGGGTGACTCACCTCAATAATTTTGCTAAAATCACATTAAAAAAAGTTGCAGAACAAAATCTGCCGCTTCAGCTAGTCTATATCTAAGATTCTCGTGTCACAATGTCAGTTACCGTACTCCTCCGAAACGACTTTGCCGATTTTAGTGAACTTTTTACCGAATAGGTATGGCGGTGGTACCAATCCGGGCGAGTTGGTGCGAGACTCTACCACCTAGTCAGATGTCACTGTAGTAGTGACTGTAAGCCTATGCTCGACTTTTACGAGCTGCATGGCACCATCTGCCTTCCTGTGCCATTCTGCTAAGGAGCCCAGACCAACACGGGGAAATAACAGGGTTTCAGACAAAAAAGCAAATAATTTGCAAATAAAATAATATTGCGACTATAAATTGCCGTGTAAGATATCCCATCTTTCAAATTCGATCAAAATGCACATAGTGTGAAAATTTGATAACAATCGGTTAAGTAGTTTAGGAGTTTATCGCGGACAAACAATGTAACGCATATTTTGTATATTAAGGTAGGTCTCTACGGGTCATTCTCTACTATTACATCTAACTTTTCTGCAAAGATAGTTAATTGGGGTGCATAGATAAAAAACGTTAAATTTCCCCCGTGTTGGTCCGGGCTCCTTTGTAGAATAGACCATCTGCCTTCCTGTGCCAGGCAGCTCGTAAAAGGCGAGCATAGGCTTGCCGTCACTAACACCGTGACATTTGACTAGGTGGCAGAGTTTCGCAGCGACTCACCCGGATTGGTACCACCGCCTTAACTATTCCTGCCGCCATAACATCATGGAGTGTTCCGGTTCGAAGGGTAAAGTAGACGGTAAACTTAGTTTTGCTCGAGACCTAAAATCCCGGCCTCTGGTTGGCAACACACCATTACCACCTTTGGTGTCTCTAACCGGCAGGAATTTCTTACCATCAGGAAATCCGTCTGCTTGTTTGCCTTCCAATGTCATAAAAAAAATTACAAACACATTTTATTATTCTTTAAGATATGCTTTTCTCACTGTTCAAATAATATGAGTAAAATAAATTATTATTTGAGCAACGAAATATTTGTTTGTTTAGGTTACATATGTAGGATTTTATTTGTTGACACTAGTGTTATTGTTTATATGATTAGTTTTTTATGAACCGTATGAATACTCTAAGGCACAGGTTCCCAAACTTATTTCATGTAACGCCCACTTTGAAAATCACTTGTTTTGTAGCGCCCCCCCCTCGTTTTTTTCTTGTCAATAACCTCAATAACATATTTGTTGCGCCTAGTTTAAAAAAAAACATTTTTTTCAAGATTTATACCGCCCCCCTCTAGGCTTCCAGCGCCCACAAGGGGGCGTTATCGCCCACTTTGGGAAAGGCTGCTCTAAGGGTACATATTTAATTCTTCGAAATTCATACCTAAAATTACAAAATTTTGGTCCACGTGCTTGAGACGGATCTCAAACCCAAACCTCTGTCAGCACAATGCGCTGAGAAGGAAATACTTTTTATATTATATGAACATGAGACAAAATATTACCTTCGTGTAATCGTGAGTGGCCTAGTAGTACAACTTTTCAGGGATACTATCGTGAAGATAATTACTTGCTTACTCTTTACGAGTTAGAGTAAATTTGTTTTAGAACGTGAACTCATAAACAAAACCTGTTACATACTTGACATACTTGGAATGGAATTTGAAGTCGGATTTTTGGAGTTTTACTGCACTTGGGGTAATTTTTAAGGATTTGGTTTGTACCTAACGGCTGTTGCCAGTAGCTTTGCCTACGTTTTAGCTTTTTGTTTCTACAGTCTCCAGCAAGAAACATTTGAGTGATCTGGTGTAAAATGTTGTGTTTGTTTCGTTTTATTATCGTATCTGCTAGCTTTTGAATTCTTTTTCATTTTTTTGGGAATCTGCTACAGCAGCAAGAGAAAATTGTTAAATCAATTTTTTAACAGGGTTGTAAGATTATGGCCCGAGTTAAAATCAGAATTAGCTGTCTATACGAATAAATGGAATTGGAGTGTCTGTTTATAATATTAAAAGAAACGCTTTTTACTACATGTATATGAATGTACATACGGTAAATATATACATAACTACACCAAAAATAATATATTTTAAATTTTTCTTTGTCTGACACGGCTGGAGCGATGTTAACGGGTTTTACTGGCAGATAGCTGATTTAATAGGGAGTAACTTAGGCAACTTTTATTTTAGAAAAAATCAAAATCACTACATACTCGCAGTATGAAATAAAGTCACTTTCCAATGTCTGTCCCTATGTATGATTAGATGTTTAAAACTGCAGAACGAATGTTGATGTGGTTTTTTTAAAAGGTAGAGATCTTGTGCTTTATCAGGTAAAGTCAACTACTTGGTTAACTTACACATGAAGCTTAATCCTAGTCTAAGGCTGACAACCCACCATGTACAAAGGAGTTCACTGGCGTCGTTCCAGTTAACAAAATGTTCCTTTGAACAGCGAATTACATGTACAGTTTGAATGGGTTATCTAGTACAATATGAATAAATTGAAGTTCATTTTTGCTAATTGTATGCAAAGATTTGTAGTGGAGCTAAGATGTATTTCGCTGTTCAAAGGAACATTTTGTTAACTGGAACACGGGCAGTGAACTCGTTTGTACATCTTTGGTAGCTAGTAATATTACTAAATAATTAAGAATACTAAAACTGTTAAACCCGACTAATTCATTGGGTACCACGTCGCGATATACCTAATAATTCTGTTTGCAAAAGATAGCAAATGTTTCTTAATGGTCCCATATAAATTTTACCAAAATCGTACTAGTAGTTTTTGAGTTACACTTAACAATGCATACATTTCCCACTTATCTTAAGTCTTATCAGTAAAAAAATTATACACTGTTAAATATATCTCAAAAACCACTAGCCAGATCATGATAAAACTAATACGGTACCACTTTGGAATCATGACCTATCTCTCTGAAAAGAACCTTCGATATCGGTTGACTATTAGCCGAGTAATCGATTTCCCCGTGTTGGTCCGGGCTTCTTTGCAGAATAGACCATCTGCCTTCATGCCAGGCAGCTCGTAAAAGGCGAGCATAGGCTTACCGTTACTAACACCGTGACATCTGACTAGGTGGTAAAGTTTCGAAGCGACTCACCCGGAATGGTACCACTGCCTTACCTATTCCTGCCGCCATAACGTCATGAAGTGTTCCGGTTCAGAGGGTTAGGTAGCCCGTATACTTACTTCTGCTCGAGACCTAAAATCCCTTCCTCAGGTTGGCAACGCACCATTACCATCTTTGGTGTGTCTAAGCGGTGGGAATTTCTTACCATCAGGATATCCGTCTGCTTGTTTGCCTTGCAATATCATAAAAATAATATTAAAAAAAATCTGTGCGTGCTTAAAGCAAAAATTTCCTCGTTTTGACTTTATTTTAAAACATCATATATGCTTTGTTTTTTCCTATGTTCGCCTTTTACGAGCTGCCTGGCTGGAAGACAGATGGTCTATTCTGCATAGGAGCTCAGACCAACACGGGGAAAACAGAAATATTATAAAATAGACATAATTATTCTGTCACTCACATCATAAATACTATGATTAATGTTTA
>NJDC01003995.1:64269-78998 GCA_002245475.1 Calephelis virginiensis
ATTTTATTTCATTGTTAGTTTTTAACACACAAAATATGCCGCAATAGGCTTGCCTACTCATTTTTATGTATAGCTACCTGGCAAACAGATGTGAACAGGTAAATCAATATAGGTGACTCCATCGTTCTGCTAACTTATCGAAAGTTATATCAAATTTTAGATTATTTTATTACAAAATCAGTCATTTAGACTTGCCTGCAAAAAATCATACGTAAAGCATACATAATTTAATTAAAAATAGCCATGAGCACTTTCAGATAGGCAAGTAATTATAGGCATATTTGTTTATAAATTACATTTGATAAAAAATGTATCTCATCTGGTTATCAGATCGGTGAAAGTCGATTTCCCACCGGCTCTTAGACTATAAGCTGTGTTTCTTATTGGCCCTATTTGCCAAATAGCCAAATAAAGCATTACAACAAATATAGTCTCTAAACATGAAAGATATTTATTAAATACAGCAAATACGCAAACCCTGTATAAAGCCAATACTACAAAAATAAATAAAATATATTTATTTATAATAAATAAAATTTTTCATTCATAATGGCATTTAAGTTAAATATAATGTCATTATTGACTTCAATTATTCGACGTCCCTGTATCGCTGAACCCTCTTCTTCCCTTCGCTCTCTTCAAGCACCACTTGGAGGAGGTTCGTTAGGACATGGTCTGCAACAAATTGGATGCTTATTGGTTATTATTATTGCTTAGGTAAGGGTCTTTTGTTTGTTTCACGGCAATTAGCTGAACATCACCACGAATTAAGTAAAAACTACATTAAGTGGAACATAAACTTATTAACACTAAAATTAAAATTTTTAAAGACCCAACAACAAAAGACAAAATTTATATGTAATGTACCTAAAAACCAACCGGATCACGCCAGCTCTCAAAACAAAAAATCCTAATCGAAATTAGCTTATCCGTTCAAAGGTAAGGAGACCACAGACGCACAAAAACAAACACGTTAAACTTTTAACATCCCTCTTTTTCCATGGGGTTAAGCCTAAGCCTAGGAATAAAAGACATGAAATGAATGAATTTTCGTAGTTCTTTTTGGTGAGTGTTTTAAACAGTATTTAGATAAAAGCGGGACTTAATGTCTTCAGATAGTCGTGGGTGGGTGTTTGTGACTCTGCCTACCCCTTCGGGCTTATACCCATAT
Organism: Calephelis virginiensis; assembly: GCA_002245475.1. Lineage (NCBI taxonomy): Eukaryota > Metazoa > Arthropoda > Insecta > Lepidoptera > Riodinidae > Calephelis > Calephelis virginiensis. Next base: position 65,441 of record NJDC01003995.1, read on the forward strand.
AGGCATAAAAAAAATTAAAAGTAAAAAAGTCGACACTTCTCATTTTTTAATTATTAAAAAAATATAAGTATTTCGAAGTTTTATGCAAAAAAATCGAATTATTTTCAGTAGTTATAATTTGGGAAGGAGTATGATTATAAACATGTCTTTGGAGCTTTAAATAGACCTTAGGTATAAAATCAAGATGATGGAATCCCGCTCCCTTTCCTTCACCCTTCTCATATATGAAAGTGACATGACCAGCTGTCTAGTTCCCACTTATCCAGTTCAAAAATTGAAAGTTGGAAGGAGAAGTATAAAAAAAATGTATTTTTGGGGAAAGCATATTATAAAATGTTTTTGAAAGAAACTTTACTTTTGTTGTTTATGAATGTCGTTACTCGTTAGCATCAAATCTAAGCTAATTAAAAATTAATTAATTAATAATCAATTAATTAATAACGGAAATAAAATTGTTTTTTTTTTTCAAGAAAAACATACCATATCCTTCACCCCTTTCCCTGCCCCTAAAAATAGTAGTTCCCGATTTAGGATTCACTTTATATACTAGAGATATTTATATCTGTCTTAAAACATAGATTTAAGTACTCCGAGGTTTAAATCCATATTATAATCTGTATCATAGTGTAATAAAGACTATTATGTCATCTTAAACCTTAGATTACTTAAGCCTACGTTTAACCAATCCGGGCGAGTCGCTGCTAAACTCTACCACCTAGTAATATTGATGCAATGTGTGAAATTTATTTTCTTGCTTACTTGTTTGTACTCATACATATCAACGAACATATCTTTATGTCAAGACTCTTGCGGATTGGTCATGTGGCAAATGTCACGATTCTTGACCGCCTCGTTGGTCGAGTGGCTAGCGTACACACCTAACCAAATTGACTTACCGCGAGACTCGGGTTCGATTCCCGACGGGGGCAGACATTTGTATGCTGAACATTTAGATGTCTGCATTTCCGGGTCTGGGTGTTTATTAAATTTAATCTGGTATCTATTTAAGTATTTCTGTGTATTAGTATCGTTGACTAACACCCATAATACAAGCATGTTATTTGCTTACTTTGGGGTTAGATTCAATTTGTGTAAGTTGTCCTGGGATACGTATTTATCCTTGCAGTAGCACTCTAATTTCGACCACATTTATCTTACTTTCATGCTTTTACTGACATAGCCATTCCCACTTCCATATTCATGCTTTCAGAAAAAAGTCGTACAGCAACGATGTTTTGTCACATATCGAATAGAGCTATCGAAGTGAAGCTAATAATAGCTAAATCATGTAATTGGGTCCTAAACCGGAGGGCAAATTGGAAGATATGATGTGTTAAAGGATCTGGCGCATATATACTTACATAAATGAAGGTACACTTACGTAAATAAATACTGCGCAAAAATCATAACGCTTGGTTGCAGCCGGGTAAAAATAACATTTCTAAGTGTTTCCATTTTTACTATTGCATTGCCGTGAGCGTTGAATTCGCAAAGTAAAGAGGCCTATTTAGAGCTTTCCGCAAAATGAGGACTCTACATAGCGCGCGACTTACTATCTGTGGCAAGTGCTCAAGATTTTACGCGGCTACAGAAGAAGAAGAAATTGTGATTGTCAAAGTTGATAAAATCTAGAATTTTGGCACCATTGGAAGTAAATATTGAATACTATTTGGTACAATTTTGTTTAGTTAAAGTGCACAAGTGAAGTATTTATGAAGAAATAAGCTTAACATGTATTTCCTTGTTGACATCAAATCTCACTAAATGAGCTTGAGTAAGGAAACTACCGGTAATTTAATGCAAATTGGCAATAATGCGAATGCTAACCCTTATGCCAAAAACAAAAAAAATATGACGTCAGATATGTTTTTTTACTGGTTTTGACATCGACTCTTTAAGAAGTACGCTGCCTGTTTCTACGTACATATATAACGAAGCGAAACTTCCCAGATGGAACTGAAGAGGTTCTCACACAAACACAAATCTCTGAATCATTTATAAGAATGCAGAATGGATTACATGTATGTGAGTTTGTCACAGTCTCATGCTAATACTCGATGAGGAAGAGTCACTTTCTAGTCTACCAAGCAAATGCATTTTAGTTTAGTTGACAAACAGACAGATTTTTAGACGGTAATAATACGTGTAGACTATTATCGTCAAAGTTCATCTAGGTTGTTGTAGAGTCTTTTTCTAGTTGCTTCCTACAGCCAATATGTCACTGTCATCTTCCGGTTTGGGGGGTAGGATAAACTCACAGGAGGTTTACGGTCCCTGAGGAAACACATCATCAGATTCCACATTAGTATGTAGATTGTATTATATATTGTGTCTGTGTCTAAAGAAATATGTAGGTATACTCACATCCATTATTCGAAGCTTCAGGAAGTTGAAACTCGTTTAAGGGTAACAGAGAGACGCTGGGTGGTAAAGCTTGTATAGCCGCATGTTCCATGGTTGGCTTGCAGATCGCTCTTGATATTAGCAAAAGAAAGATACTGAAACAATTTATAATAATGAATTGCCAAAAAATTCCTATGGGCATCTCCACATATTAATCTAAGTCCAGTGAAAGTAAATCTTATGGTTATGATAGAACCTACTAATATTATAAATGCGAATGTTTGTATATTTGCTTGTTTGCTTGTCACTCCTTCACGCTAATACCGCTAAACCGATTTTCATGAAATTAGGCACTTTTTTTAACTTAACTTGGATCAACACATAGGATAGTTTTAATCAAGCAAAACTGTTCCTGTGGGACCATTAACCACGCGGGCAATGCCGCTTTCAACAGCTTGTATAAAATAAATCAGTGAAACAAGAAGTTAAAATAAGAGCTCTACGGAAAATTTGTGTTTTAATACATTGCAAATGCATTCGCAACAGCGAGGTCAGAGAGAAATGGGATTGTAAGAAAGAAAACATCATAAATCGTGCTCTATTGGAAAGAATGGCAGATGAAAGATTTACAAAAGATTTATAATACAAAAGTTATAGGATGTACCCAATCGAACAGACCTAGGTTGACATTTCAAGACCAAATCGCTCAATTACTATCCGAACATGGTGTAAAAAGTCTCCCAAACCGGCGTACTTGTATGAAAAGGAATAATGAATGTGAAGAAAGCTAGGCAGATCTGCGAGGTTGCATGTCACTTGGTACTTAATGCTCTTTGGCTACCTTGGAAGGGAGTTGGGACATATTGACTGGCGTAAAATTATGAGCATTATAAGTAAACAGTGCGAATGTATTCTTTTACTAATAAAAATGAAGTTTGCCAATCGCCAATCTTAATATATATAAATTACGTGTCACGTTGTTTGTCCGCGATGGAATCCTAAACTACTTAATCGATTTCTTTACAATTTACACACCGACCTAACTTGAAAAAAAGGATAGCTTACATCTCAATTTATCGCGGGCGAAGCCGCGTATAACAGCTATATATATAATGAATGAATATATATTCGCCATGAATGGAAATATGTAATGGATAGCAAACATTTAGTGAACATGTATTAATGGGATTAATATACATACATGTCTTCACGACAAGTCCCTAAGGGGTAAGCATAGAGTATCAAGTGCCAATCCTCAAGATCCTGTCAGACCTGCCTTCCTCTACATTCATTACCCTTTTCAGAGACTCTTGACTCTACCTTTGGATAACGCCCGAAATTAGCTCTTGATGTTTGACGTGATACATTTAATAAGTACTTAAATAATAAGGTACCTTTGTAATAAATAAACCATGGCGTGGGCTTAGTACCTTGACTGTGATATGAATACACCTCTGCTCAGAGTACTACTGATATGTGCTGCACAGTGTGCTGCAGTGCACAGTGTACACCCATCGTTATAGAGCCGATAAGCAGTTCACAGAACAGGAAAAATGGATGCTTATTTAAAATTTATATAGAGTTGTTAATAAATATCTTGGATAGTAATAAAAAAAATCGCCTGTGTGGTGTAACGGTTCAGTTATCGGACTTGACTGCATGAGGTCCCGGGTTCGTATCCCAGGTCGGGCAACAAAAAGAAAATTGTTTTTTCCAATTTTCTAATAAAAAAAAAAATGTTGCTCGGGATAGGATATGTGCCCGATTGGCGATAGGCTTGCCACCTATCACATTGTGGGACTTAGGGACCTTTTCGGGGATATTAAGATACTTTTTGGATAGTAATACAAAAAGACCTATCCTCAGAACAAGTAAATTATATGTTTGTATTATGGATAACAAAATAAATATAATAAAGACCCAGATCCAGACATACAAACATCTGTGTTCATTACACAAATAATTGCCACTGTCGGGAATAAACTCGACCCGGCCGGTGACGTTATTCGTGTACGGTCACGTTGACACGTCGACCATCGCTAACGAGGTGATCTTATTTTAACTTTAAATTCTACTATTATACATAAATTATCGAGGTACATTTATCCTGTATTTATTTATTATCCTTTGTGGAATTAGTTACCGAGGGCGGTATTCCCAAACAATTATAACTTAGGGACCTTCAAGAAAAGAGCGTACTCATTCCTTAAAGGTCGGCGACGCATCTGTGATACTCCTGGTGTTGCGGATGTCCGTGGACGATGATGATCACTTTCCATCAGGTGACCCACTTGCTCGTTTGCCTCCTCTTGTATAAAAAAAAATTACTATAGTCTACAAGTAAGACTACACGATCACACGCTTAAAAACATATTTTATAAAAACCAGTGTATTTGCTACGACTATTTCTCGACTTTTTGATACCATCATTGAATTCTTAAAAGAAACGTAATAATAGCCATTTCACTTACGGATCATAGCGTATTCACGTGTTACAATTCGTCATTATCGATTCAGTAGATACATCTTGACACGAGGTGAAGTTACACAAAAATTCTAACACATTATATATACAGTTCATTTTTTGTATCATAACTTAGACGCAAATATTTTTGCAGACAGCGTATTACATTCATACATATGTAATTTTTAAACGTACATAAATATAGATGTTCATGTCTCTTAAGGGGCCATGTATGCTAAAATACGTCAGCAATATACTGTTTTTTTCATACAAAGCAATTATGGATCTTAGCGACAAAAATACACAAGATTAACATTAATATGCTCTATAAGACTAGTGTTTCCAAAACACGATTCATTTCACTTTGCTTGATAGAAAGAAATCAAAAAGTTAACCCTTTTTTGAAAGCAAAACCCATCTCTCTACGTCAATTATGAAAATATCGACACCAGATTTAACATAAACATAGATAAGTATTATACCTAAAAGATAACTGTTTCAGTTTTTATATTTTTTTTTTTCAAATTACTTTTATAGTGTCAAAAATAGTGATTTGGCGCTTAAGACATTTACTTTAGAGCGCAATATTTCATAGTAATCATGGAATGAGGGAGTGCGCTGATTGGCTCTTCTGGCTGACTAAGTATGGGGCCTTAAGCTGTAGGCAGAGAGTATCGAATGCCAAGCGTAACGATTTCTACAGACCTTCCTAGTTTCATTCTCATTCGTTATTCTTTTCCTACAAACGCGCCGGTTTCGAAAACTCTTGACATTACCCGTGTTACCATTTCGTTATAGAATGTCAGCAAGTAATTAATAATTTAGTCAACGAATTATACATTTTATGGCGTATTTACCGCTGTAAGATTCCAGTCCCTTATATTATCGTGATTTATACTATGATTTCACTAATGCCGGCAGACAGACTAGGGAGCAGTATTGCAACGACTCATTTGAAATAACACCACCGCTTTTGTTTTTCTGCTATCATAAGCTATAAGTCATGCAAGAATCATAAAATCCCATCAGGCCAGCATTGAACAATCAACAACTTAAGTGTCTGTACATAATCTGAAGTTTACTAGGTGGTAGAATTTCGCAGCGACTGGCCGGATTGGTACCACCGCCTTAACTATTCCTGCCGCCATAAAGTCAGCGCTTGCTTTTGACGTGTTCCGGTTCGGAGGATAAGGAAGCCGTTAAGCTTACTTTTGCTCGAGGCCTAACATCCCGGCCTCAGGTTGCCAACACACCATTACCACCTTGGGTGTATCTAGGCGGCGTAAATATCTTACCATCAGGAAATCCGTCTGCTTGTTTGCTTTCCAATATCATAAAAATAAAAAAAAATAAGTTAAAACATCTCTAGATAATTACCTGTTTCAGAATAAAAGGAAATGTGAAACGTTACTCAGAAGTCTTCGCATTTCATTTCATTTGAGTTAGTCTCAGAATACAACCACTCTGGATCGATTTTCTGTACAATTTGATGCAGGCATCAAGATGTGGGTATTCAATAGAAACGACAATTAATATTGTCACTAACGATCTTATATATATACCAACTAGCTGCTACCTGCGGCTTCGCCCGCGTTTTCACAGAAACCCGGTGTGCGATCGGGATTAAAAATAGCCTATATGTTAATCCAGGTCACAATCTATCTGTCTTCCAAATTTCAGACAAATCCGTTCAGCCATTCGAGCGTGAAAGAGTAACAAACATCCATACTTACAAACTTTCGCATTTATAATATTAATAGGATACAGTAACAATTAATTTAAAAGATCGCCTCTGGGGCTTAGTCTTCTGTTGAAACACTTTTGATTACCGGGTATTATTTATGGAATAGATGGCAAACGTGCAATTGGATGACCCGATATAAAGTGACCTCCACCGCCCATGACCAGCTGTAACACCAGGGTTTTCACAAATAAAATAATAAATAAATAAATATCCCTGCACAAGTATAAAAATTAAATCTAAACCCATAGTAAGCAAATGATACGCTTGTGTTATGGGTGTTAGTCAACGATATTAATACATAGAAATACCTAAGTAAATACTAGAATAAATTTAATAAACACCCAGACCCGGAAATGCAGACATGTAAATGTTCATTACACAAATGCCTGTCCCCGTCGGGAATCAAACCCGAGCCTTGCGGTTGGTCGGTGTAGGCGTGTACGCTAGCCACTCGACCAATATTAATTTTATAAGAAAATTGAAAATACACATTTTCTATTTTTTGTTTCCCAACATGGGGATCGAACCTGCACCTCAAGAAGTCAAGTCCGACACCGTCCCGCAAGACCACAGAGGCGTGAGTGTTGGCTAAGGTAATTCTGGTTGTACTCTGCCTACTTATGTAAATATACTTATTTGAACTCAAAATATATGTCTGTGGTCTAGCGGTTCAGTTGTTGGACTTAACTGCATGAGGTCCCGGGTTCGAATCCGGGGTCGGGCAACAAAAAGAAAATTGGGTTTTCCCAATTTTCTAACAGAAAAATTTTGCTCGGGATAGGATATGTGTCCGGTTGGCGATAGGCTTGCCACCTATCACATTGTGGGACTTAGTATCTTCGGCTACTCGTGGGTGCCCTGTGCTTCTGCCTACCTCTTCGGGGATATGGGCGTGAAGATACTTCTTCTTATACTTCCTATAAAACTAGATACTAATGAATTTGATTAAAGTCACATAAGTACGGCTTTTATCCCGAACATACATTGTGATATTTTTTTATGTATGAACAATAAGAACGGAGGTTATTGTCACAGTTGGTCGCATTGGCCACGTGGAAGACCTTGGAATTTCAAATAATGCTATAACTTTCTGAAATCATTTTTCTTTGAACTCTGTTAGTTGGATTCAGTTTTCAACTTTATATTTCGTAGTTCATTGTTTAATTTTGAGGATAACTTTCTTATAAATAACTGACTTTTCCCTACGGCTTTACTTCGGAAAAGCCTCTGTGGTGTAGCGGTTCGGTGTCGTACTTAAATTCTTACCAGTTCGATACCAGAGTCAGGCCATACAAAAACCATAAAATGTGTATTTTCAATTTTCTAATAAAAAAAACGTTACCTGGGATTGGATATGTGCCCGGTTGGTGATACCCTTGCCAACTATCACAATTTGGGATTTATTGTCTTCGGCTAGTCGTGGGCACCCTGGTTATGCATATGCCTATGTTTTTGGGAACAAGGCGTAAAGATACATCTTTTATTTATTTACTATACATATACAGTTCGAAAGAGGCGAGCTAAGGTTAAATTTATCAATTACTAACAACACCGACTATTAGTGCCAATATTGCAGCTTGCCAGGGTTGCGATGGAATATTACCTATTCCTATCACACCGTCAAGTCTCGATCGGGAACTTTCAAATTAGGACTACCATCTCGAGTTCAGGACAATACAGCTGTAATATCTTTGGGGTCTATAGGCCATGGTGCCTCTTACCGTCAGGAATAAAGAGTGCAAGATCGCTGTTTTATCACGTAGAAAATATTAGATGTTGCCTGTTGCAACTCTTTGAGATACGGATATAAACGTACTGTACCTAGTAATTTCGTATCATCTTCAATATATATTATAAAACAAAGTCCCCCGCCGCATCTGTCTGTCTGTCTGTTTGCGATTTACTCGAAAAGTACTAAACGGATTTTCATTCGGTTTTCGACAATAGATAGAACAATTCTTGAGGAAGGTTTTGGTGTATAGTAAGTTTATGTTTTGTACAAACCAACGATATTAGTTCAATATGTCGGCAAAAAATAAGCCGATCGGGAGCTTTCCCCGAAAACGCTGCCAAATCCTTTTGAGTTTTAACAAAACAATGTATGGTGGGATTTTTCCTCTTCGGTAGATCTCAAAAAAAGTAAGCGGTGGTATATATTTAAAGAACAACCCACAATAACCGTTTTTTGCGTTTACTTAAAACAGTAAAATAAAGAGTTACTTTAGAACATATTTTTAACAATACAGTATTAAGCCTTAATCAAACAAATCTGTTAGATACGTTATGCGTGTAATTTAGATCAAAATTGCCTTATACACTATTAGAAAAAATTAATAACTAATGAGTTATCAAAAAGTTAAAATCTCCGGGCGCAAAATTAAATATCGAAGCGTTGCAAAGACAGGCGCGCTTACTGCATTCCACCCTTCCCCCGGACATACTCACAAACTTTCGCATTTATAATAATATTAGTACGATTTTTATTCTTGAATAACCGAAGCGAAAGCTGGCTTGTAGCAATCCCTCAAAATTTTTGTAACCGGGTTTTGGAAGTTCTTTCTTTTCTTTCTTTAGGTTTTGGCCTTCACGTTAGTATTTAGCCATTAGTCAAGTAGAAATTTGCATCAAATTTTATATCAATTTCAATTAATTTTAATTAGTCATCAGTCATAAGTCGTCAGGAAGTCATGTCACGCTCTTGTGTAAAGCGGTAACCTTTTTACACAAGCTCATGAATGAGATTTGGCGGCAACGAGGAAATACACGATACGCTAATTTCTTAATGATTATTTCATTTTTGCACTTTCACTGAACAAAATTGTACAAAATGCCACCAAAATTGACTAATTTCACTCAATATCAACACGAAATTCAATAATTATGAAAAAACTTCGACCATCTTTTCTCTCGATGGCGCCAAAAACCGTTTTGGAAGTTAACGTCGGAAATATACCGTGCCTAATAGTCTAAGATCCAAAGTTAGGTCGACCTACACCGAGCTGATAATAGGATGATACCGGTTTTATAGCAAATTTAGTATATCAGAAAATATATTAAAAATGGGTTGCCTAAAACAATCCTGGACCGAATATTTTTAATTGTTTAAAAAAAATGTTTTTAACATTTCCAATTTTTTTCAACCCGATATATAACTCAAATTGTAAAAATTGTAATGAAACTGCACATATCTTGATATATATTTTTTTCCTATTATCCGATCCCGTGAAAGTAACTAGCATCGACAATTATCTATTTATACCTGGCAATACAGATAAACAACAGGCAACCCAACTTCTGCAACTTCGTCTTATTCCTACTTTAAGTTGGGATAAAATCTTAATATTGCAACAATTAATTAGTAAAAAACATTTTAAAAAATAAAATAAAAATGTCCAGGAATTTTTCAGGCAACCCATTTGTAATATATTTTCGGATATACTAAATTTGCTATAAAACCGATTTCATCCTATTATCAGCTCGGTGTAGGTCGACCTAAGTTCAGACCTTCGACTATAAAGGATTTCGATAATAAAACATATTGTTACACGATCACAGAGGCGGAAGTAAGGCCGAGGAGGTTTCTTCTAGCGCATTCTTCTTATTCTTCATTCTTTCTTCCCAATTATTATTCTGGAGGTCCGACACCGAACCGGATTTTTGCCGCAATGTCTATTCTTTGTCGAGCTTAATTTCCAGAAGTTTCCTTACCTCACCCTATAAACCATACTTTATTAAATGTATTTCATTACGTAATATTATAACATTAATATTTCAGTGTATATTTATAGATCGTACCTATTCTACTTTATAGCCTAGGTCTTCTTATGTGATTAATTTCACTTTAAGCGTTGCCTATTCACTACTTTTAACATTGTTGACTTATTACAAAACTTTAAACCCTAACTACGATCTAAAAACAAGAAATATAAGTTGCAAATTGCAATACATAAACACTAGAAAAACATAAACAAAACTGTAAAATTCTATTCTAAAACGTCTATTTTCATAATCGACTATATTTTGTACATTACAACCATGATGACACATAAGCAAATCGTGAAAAAGGTTATATACTTCACGTTAGAGCAACTAAAAATCATAAAACTTTACAACGTTATAATTAATTGGAGACTTATATGTGTCAATCACACATATACAAATGCTTATGTTCAAGACGTACCTACTCGTCGTGCACAAGTATAATGCTGTCGCAGACTCCCTGGAGGACAGCTTTTAACCGACTCCAAAAAAGTAGGAAGTTCTCAGTGCGACTGCAGCTACGTTTTTGGTTTTTTTTTTGTGTTAGCCCATAGCTCAAGCTCGCCTATAGCTATGCCAACCGATTTTCATAATTCTTTTTAAGAAATATATAAGTGATCCCATATTAATTTTATCATAATCCGACATGACTAGTGGTTTTTGAGTTATAATAAATGCATATTTTTTATTTATTTTGACGGCCTCATTAATGATGACATCAAACCTATGAATAGGATTTAAATAAAACTGATGTAGATCCGTTTCGGAATAATTTGCTATCTTTAGAAAAAAATATTAAAGCGCGATGTGGTACCTTATGCCTAATGAAATAGTACAACTATTCGTCGATTATGGCAGTTTTACTCCACTTAATTATTTTGAAAATGTATATTTTTCAATTTGTAAAATTATCTAATTTGATATTATATTAGATGTAAATGATGCTACTACCCAAAACATGGAAGACGACTGCGAATAATCATTTAAATCATAAAAACCATATGTAGGTACAACTTGCTATCAGTATTATAATAGTTCTCTTTTTTTCAGGTCTAGTTAAGCTGGGTGTTCATTGCGTCACTGGAAAAAAAGTGGCGATAAAAATTATCAATAGAGAAAAACTTAGCGAATCTGTTCTTATGAAGGTAAATATGACACTGTAACTACCCTCTTTTGTAAATTAATACAACGCCATCTGTTTTTCATTTTGTTCCTTTAATAAATCTTATAATAGCTTCATTAGTTAGCGTATATGCTAAATGGATGGATTTTCAATAAACAGGTCAGACGTTTAAATTTTTATGTTTTTATTTTTGGGTCTGGGTATTTATTAAATTAATTTTCCTATTTTTATACTAAACTATCGCCTCTGTGGTCTAGCGGCCCAGGGTTGGACTTGACTTCATGAGGTCTCGGGTTCGATCCTCGGGTCGGGAACGTAAAAGAAAACGTGTTTTTAAAATTTTCTAAGAAAAGAACTGTGGGTTCCCTGGTTATACCTTTGCTTACTTCTTACGGGATTCGGGCTTGGGAGATGTATTTTTTTAAACCTAACTAGCTGTCGAGCTTCGTTCAGACTGACATCGACAATTAAGTAATAACAGTCTAGATAAAAAATATTTTCCTCGCAGTTCCTCCATTATTCTTATCTTTTAAACCTTCCCGAAACTTTCACAAATATATTTTTTACATACTTTTATATAAATTACTATTGTTTTATATAAATTACTATTGTTTACCAACACTGGTAGTGGAAGGGTTGAATAACTTCATGTGATTTGTTCAATATTTAAATATTTGTTTTCAATTAAACCTACCTACTATTATTTATTCGCCTCTGTGGTCTAGCGGTCCGGGTGTTGGACTTGACTGCATGAGGTCCGGGGTTCGAATCCCGGGTCGGCCAACACAAAGAAAATTGAATTTTTCCAATTTTCTAATAAAAAAAAATGTTGGTTGGGATTGGAAATGTGCCCGGTTGGCGATAGGCTTGCCACCTATTACATTGTGGGAGTTAGTGTCTTCGGCTAGTCGTGGGTGCCTTGGTTGTACCTCTGCCTACCTGTTCGGGGATATGGGCGTGATGATACTTTACTTTACTTTTACTATTATTTCTTAAGAATACGATAGATCCTTGTTCGTGACAATATATTTTCAAAGTTTTCAGTAACCCCTGACAAAACTCATAATTATGTAACGTAGCTAAGAACCATGTAGATTATACAGCTTCAAAAATCCACATCTTAATCGGTCCATCCGTTCAAAAGTTAAGATCCCACAGACAGACACACATAGACTCGTCAAACTTACAAACTTATAACACCCCTCTTTTGCCGTCAGGGGTTACGAAAATAGTAAAATAGTAATCGTCATCAGGGCTATATAACCCTGTTGTTGTTGTTGTTATATAGCCCCGATGATGCCTATATAGCGAAACCGGTTGGCTAAACCATAACAATAAAAAATAATAAAACATATTGTGAAAAGTACAAGTGTTTCTAAATAAATTGTATCAAGAATGGAATTCCACCAAGCACCGACGATAAGAATTATAGAAACTAACTATGTAACATATTTTTCTAAAGATTCGATTGTATTAAATTTTAGCGATTAACAATAAATTATATTTTTTTCAGGTAGAACGAGAGATAGCCATAATGAAACTTATTGAACATCCGCATGTCCTAGGGTTATCAGACGTTTATGAAAATAAAAAGTATTTGTAAGTATATTTCCTTTTTTACCTCACCTATACCTAAATAATTATTTGCGCGGCCAATGCATTGCACGTACTCTTCTTATTTTAATTAAAGACTAGCTGCATCCAAGGTTTCAGATGTACAATTGAACATTTTTTGTATTAAATTACCTAGTCTAAATTCTAATAATATCAGCTATCTGCCAGTAAAAATCACGTCAACATCGGTCTAGTGGTTTCAGAGATTAGCTGAAACAAACAAACAGACAAACAAAATTGTAAATAATATTATTTTAATTATTAAATGATCGAAAGTATATCTAAAATATACTTTCTAATCTAAATTAAATATATTACAATCATCCTCTACTACTACTACTATGGCCTCTGTGGTCTAGCGGATCATTTGTTGGACTTTACTGCATGAGATCCCGGGTTCGATTCCCGGGTCGAGCAACAAAAAGAAAATTCGGTTTTTCCAATTTTCTAATAATAAAAAAATGTTGCACGTGATGAGATATGTGCCCAGTTGGCAATAGGCTTGTCACCT